>CAUYRT010027138.1:0-30272 GCA_963574885.1 Lepilemur ruficaudatus | reverse complement strand
TTTTAGTTGGCCAATTAATTTCTTTCTATTTTATGGTAGAGATGAGGTCTCGCTCGTGCTCAGGCTGGTTTCGAACTCCTAGCCTTGAGTGATCCGCCCGCCTTGGCCTCCCAGAGTGCTAGGATTACAGGCGTGAGCCACTAAGCCCAGCCAGAAGATACTTTGTTAGCAAAATTATCCACAATCTTTCCTGTTCAATAATTTACCTAACCTAATGCTAGGAGTATAGTTTGCTCAGGATGGGCCAAAATGCAGTCTTACTTTAAATACAATAATTTTTTTTGGTGGGATGAGTGGGTAGAAAATTCCTTATTGCTACCAATTTTCTAGTGGATGTATTGTCAACTTGCTTTCATCAAATTTCTAAAACACCTGGTATGAAGCAGTTATCATACTATTGATCACTATTACAAACTAATCTGTCTGACAGAAAAATTAGTCTGAAAAAAATCTTCAGCTTGATTGCTGTGTTCACTGATCTTCCTGAAAGGACAGCATTGCTAATAAACTACCTAAAAGAAAAAAATAAACCATCTAACAAAAAGAACAAGAAAGAAAGATCACAGCACATAACTGCCCCTTTGTTTGATTAACCAACTGTGGCTTAACTTGTGGTCTTTAAGAATTTGTTTTTACAGCACTTGGAAAGAACTGAGCAGATAGAAGGAGGATGACCCTCCCCCATGGTTCCCACCAGATCACACTGCAGGGAAACTGATAAGCCAGCCTAGCAGAGACAAACAACAACAAAAAAGCCAAAACAAACAAACAAAACAAAAAAACCCCCAAACACAACCACCTCCTGTTATCAGCTTACAGCACTTAACCATTTTTCCCCTCTTTCCCTTTAGCCCAGTAAAAAGCCCAAACCCTCCACCCTCAGAGCTGGCCCTTCTCTCTTTCTTTCCTGCCATGCCCTTTCCTCCCTTAGAAAGCAAAATAAACTTTTTGCTTCAAACCTGTCCTAATCTTTGTGTTGAGAATTCTTTTTCGGCCTGTGCCATGAGTCCGCACCCTGACACTTCCACTGTCTTATAACTAAATAGGCACGAGTATCTAAAAATCAAAAACTATAATTTCAATTCATATACTAAAGACACTGAATTTTTAGGAACTTACTAAATTTAAAAGTTGTCATAAATGCTTTAGATAGCATATTTAGATACTATGTTCTTTTGAAACACTATATTTACAACTCGATAAGGACAATATATGACCTGGGTGGCCCAGGGATTTATCAGAACTTTAATTAATGTTGGTGTCACTAAAATCAGCTTTTAGGTAAACTTCATGCGCTTCTTTTTGCCACAATTGTTCTCAATACTATTGGTATAGTCTTTGACAAGAGGAGGTCATAAGAAAAACTGGGACCATCTGATTTCATCTTACACAGTTTAGTTATGATGATATCAACACTTACATAAATTTAGTAGGTGATTCACCAACATTTTTTTTTTAATTTCAGCATATTACATGGGTACAAATGTTTAGGTTACAAATATTGCCTTTTCCCCACCCCAGTCAGAGTTTCAAGTGTGTCCATCCCCCAGATGGTGCACACCGCACCCATTAGGTGTGAATATACCCATCCTCTCCTCCCCACTCCCACCTGTCTGACACCCGATGAATGTTACTACTATATGTGCATTTAAGTGTTGGTCAGTTAAATCAGTTAATACCAATTTGATGGTGAGTACATGTGGTGCTTGTTTTTCCATTCTTGTGATACTTCACTTAGTAGAATGGGCTCTAGCTCTATCCAGGGTAATATAAGAGGTGCTAGATCACCATTGTTTTTTGTGGCTGATTTACCAACATTTTTAAATGATGATTTTTTT
Organism: Lepilemur ruficaudatus; assembly: GCA_963574885.1. NCBI lineage: Eukaryota > Metazoa > Chordata > Mammalia > Primates > Lepilemuridae > Lepilemur > Lepilemur ruficaudatus. The sequence continues at coordinate 28,434 of CAUYRT010027138.1, read as the reverse complement.
TAACACATCCAATAGGTAAATTTATTTGGCTTACTGAGGGTATATATTTTACAAGAAAACAACTTCATAAGCCTTTGGGATACAATTCTTCTAAAAAGCCCCTCCTTTATTGAGGTATAAAGGAAATTTAATAAGCTACACATTTTTAAAGTGTACAGTTTCATAAGATTAGACATGTGTATACCCGTGAAACTACCACCACAATCAAGAAAGTGAACATATCCACAATCTCCCAAATCTTCCCTGCACCCCTTTGCAACTCCTCTCTCCTGTCCCTCCCTGCACCTCACCCCTGTCTCAGGCAACCACTGTTTTTTGGTCACTATAGATTACTTTGCATTTTCCAGAGTTTTATATGATCATATAGTATGTATTTTTATTTGATTTGGCTTCTTTCACTCTGCATATTTTTTTGAGATTCATTCATGTTACTATGCACATCAACAGTTCCATTTGTTTTTTTAAATTGCTGAGTTATTTCCAGCCGTAAGTATAAACCATAATTTACCTATTTGCCTGTTCACAGACATTTCAGCTATTTCCAGTTTTTGGCTATTATAAATAAAATTGCTATAAACATTCACACCTAAGTTTTGTGTACAGACATATGATTTCTTTTCTCCAGTATAAATACCTAGGAGTGGAATGGCTGGCTGATATGACAGGTATTTAGCTTTTTAAGAAACTGCCAAACTGTGGCAGTACCGTTTCACATTCCCATCATCAGTGCGCAGCATTCCAGTTGCTCCACCTTCCTACTAGCACTTGATTGGGTTAGTCTTTTTAGCATCTCTGGTAGGTTTGTGTAGTGATATCTCATTGTGGCTTTAATTTGCATTTCCCAAATGACTAATAATGTTGAAGATCTTTTTATGTCCTTTTGCCATCCTTATATTTTCCTTGGTAAATTATCTGTTCAAATCTTTTGCCCATTTTTAAAAAACTGGGTTTGTTTTCTCATTGTTGAGTTTTCAGAGTTCTTCATATATTCTGAAGTCCTTTATCAGATATATGCTTTATAAGTATTTTTCCCCATCTGTGACTTATCTTCCCATTCTCTTAAAAGTATCTTTTGAAGAGCAGACTTTTTAATTGTGATGAAGTCCAATCATCAATTTGTTCTTTTAAGAATGATTCTTTTGGTGAATCTAAGAAATTTTTGTATAACCTGAGGTCATAAAGATTTTCTCCTTGATTTCTTCTAGAAGTTTTATAGTTTTAAGTTTTACTTTGAGTCTATCATCCATTTCAAGTTACTTACTATAGATCAAAATTCATTTTCTTGGTATATGGACATCTGATTGCTCCAGCATCATTTGTTGAGAAGACTATCGCTTTCTCACTGAATTGCCTTTGTAAAACTTCAGATATCCAAATGTGGACCTATTTCTGTGCTCTCTACACTGTTCCACCGATCTACTTCTCTGCATTTATCCCAACACCACACTGTTTTGGTTACTGTAACTTTACAATTAATCTTGAAATCAGGTAGTGTAAGCCCTCCAACTCTGTTCTTCCTTTTTGAAGTTGTTTTGGCTATTTTAGGTCCTTTGAATTTCCATGTAAGTTTCAGAATCAGTTTATCAATTCCTAAAAAAAGCCTAATGAGACTAAGATTGGGATTGTGTTGAATCTATAGATGAATTTAGGAAGAACTGACACCTTGACAAAATTGCCAATTCCAACCCATGAATAAGGTACACCTCCCATTTATGAGGTCTTTAATTTCTCTCAGCAACGTTTTGCAGTTTTCAGTGCACAACTTTTTCGTAACTTCTGTCAGATTTACCTCTAAGTATTTCATATTTTTGATGGTAAACAGCATTGCTATTAAGTGGAATTGTTTTTTAATTTCAATTTCTGATTGTTTGTTACTAATATATAGAAATATAATTGGTATTTGCAAATTCATCTTGTATTGTGCAACCTTGCTAAACTCACTTATTAGCCCTAGTACTGTTTTTGTAGATTCCATCAGATTTTCTATATAGATGATTATGTTATCTGTGAATAAAGAGAATTTACTCTCCTTTTCTAATATTGACCCTTTTATTTCTTTTTCTTGCCTGATTACATTGGCCAGAATCTCCAGTATAAACTTAAATAGAAGTGGTGGTGAAAGTGGATGCTCTTGTCTTGTTTTGGCTCTTAGGAGGAAGTATTCAGTCTTTCATTATTAAGTATGATATTAGCTATAGCTTTTTCACAGATGCCCTTTATCAGGCTGAGGAAGTTTCCTTGTATTCATTATTTGTCTAGGGCAGTAAGGTAAATCCTGGGGGAAAATGGGAAGAGACGGGATATCAAGAGAGAGGGAATGGATAAAAGAGAGAGGAGAGAAAGGAAATGAGGGAAGTCATTTGGGGTACCTGCTGAAAGCCTGGGGAATGTCCCCTGGAAAACCCTTTCTCTACCCAGGCTGAGGCAGTGGACACCCCCATTGTACAGGACAAGCAGGAGCTATATGTTAGAACATAAAAACAATGCTTTACATTCCCAAACCAATTCTATTTTTGCATCTTTCCATAAGAACCACTTAGAGCTCCCTTGGACTCTGTACTATGTTTTGAGTTTAGGTCCTAGCTGTTATCAAAAGTGTTAGAAATTAAAATGAGGCATGTTAAAAATTTTAAACAGTTTATCTGAGCAAACATCAATTCATGATTCGGGCAGCACCCACCTATAGTTTGTGGTCTGGGGCGATGCCAGAGGTGCCTGAAGAAAAGGCTTTTGTAAGGTAAATGAGGAAGCAGAACAAAGAAAATAATTGGTTACAATTTTGTAGTTGCCTTATTTGGACTATCAGGTAGAAAGCTACTAGTTATATAATTAGAGATTAATGGTTTTTAATTATTTAAACTTAAGTTCATTTCGCTCTAAGTTACTCATTTATAAGATATACATTTGAGTTAGGTTTCAGTTTGCTTATGTAGGAACTCAGGGTATTAGCCATTTTCAGTCTAATGGCTTTCTATTTAATTATTTTAACAAGAGGCAGAAGGAACACCGTCACTGTCAATCACTGGATAGTGAGGATCACCTAGCTGCAGACTGACTCAATTTCCTCCAACTCAGTGGGGAAACAATAAAGAGATTCCACCTACATATAGTCACTTTTCTCTCCCTAGAGAGTATTAGAACACTCCAGTGCCTCCAGTGATAAAGAAAGAATTACAACCTAATCCACATTGGCTTTATCTTTCTGAGCCTGCCTCTGGAATGCACACTCAGTGTGGCAGACAGCTTCCAAGATGGCTCCCAGTGATCCCCACTTCCTGGTACTCATGCCCTTGCTTAATCCCCTGTCCCTGAGTGTGATTCAGATGCCACTTTCCACAATGGGTAACTAAAAGACTCTGACTCCTGTCTTAATCACCTTCCCCACTTTTCCCACTTGCTCACACTGAAGGAGGCCGACTACTACACTGTAAACCGATTCAAGGAGAGGCACACATGGCAAGAAACTGAGGTCTCCAGCCAATAGCTAGTGATGAAATGAGCCCCTCAGTCCAACAGCCTGTGAGGAACGGAATCCTACCAACAGCCATTTGCATGAGCTTGGAAGTTTGGATCTTTCCCCTAGCTGAGGTCAGAGATAAACTGCAGCCCCAAATGACACTCTGATTGCAGCCTTATGAGGCGCCCTGAACCACAGACCCAGCTGTGCCTGTGACCCACAGGGTTATGAATGTTTGTTGTTGTTTTCCAGCCAGTAAGTGTTCATTTGCAAACAGAAGACTTATAAAACAGAAAACTTCTGTGTGAAACTGCCACAGGAGGTTATAAAGTCAGCAGTTATCTTAAAGAAAAATGGAAGAGCCCAGACTTTATGCTAAACAAATAACCGAGTTCACTTACGTTAACAGATGTTTTCCAGAATGTTTACTTACTTTTGAAAAAAATTCTCTATAATGACACACTATCTCTAAGCTATTAATTTAAATCAAATTATGATTATATCAAAGTAGTTTTCTGGGGTGCTGGCCAGCTACTGTGTTGTTTTAAGATGTTGTTTTGGAGTAATTTGTTGTACAGGCATGGATGATAAACTAAGATGTATATTACCAGGGCGGGTAAGTTTCCAAAAGAATTAAACTTTTATTATACCCACTCAAGAGATAGGACATTTTTAGGATTCTGGAATTTGCAGGACTCCAGAACTGTACTAAAATTTCTACCTATATGACCTGAATATGGGTCTGTTTCGGTTCACCTGGCATTGGGAGTTCCAGTCTTTTTCATGACATTGAGTCGAGAGACATTATCAGCAGTGTAAGCCAAAGTAAAACCACGTTTGATTCTTGGCTGTTACTACTGTCAGTAATAAATGTGCCCCAAATGCACATATCAAGGGCCTCTCCAGAGTATTCAGTCTATTAAATATCAGTTTTCTCACTGATCTGTTAAAAATTGATTGATGACTAGTATCAAGCCTATAACTTCACCTTTAAGTTGATTAAACTGTTTTAGATTATCTTTCTGTTAATATAAACAGGCTACACTTCACTACTGTTATCAATTAAAAAAATTATGCATGTTTCACATATATGGACTTCTAATTATGTGATACATTATTGAAAAATCTAGGCCTCAGGCCAACCATCTAATGTTCTTCTTAATTAATTAATTATTTAATAATATGTTCAGTCAAAGAACATTCATTGTCTTCCAGGCACTGGGTTTATGAAGGCAAACTTCTGCCTTTAAAGATCTTAAAATAAGCAAAGTTAGTAATTACATAATCAATGTCTACAATAGTTAGCATACTAGTTTTTGCTATATCAAATTTATGGTAATATATAGCTCGGATTCATTTTGGTAGCATTTATACTTTGAAAAATCAGTGTTTACAGTATAATGGTGCCTATTTTATTGCATTTGGATAATTTTATTATGTCTCCATCATTATGGGGTTTGTAGTTGTTTCTTTGCTGTTATGGCTCAGCAATGCAATCCACAACTATAAACACTGTTCTAATGGAAAAATATGATCTGGTTGAGGGTGTGTTTTTTTGGAATGCACCATGGTGAAAGGAATGGCTGTTTATAAGAGCGGTAAACTTTTATATTGTACTCATCTAATTACAGAATTAGAAATGAGAATGTTCAAGATCAAGGTATACATCTGAATAATTCTGAATGCTACACTCAGGTATCTTCATTCCTGCTTTTGTAACAAGACAGACAAAAAATAAACATATGCTGAAATGTTTTAAAGTGAATTACTACATACCTGTTGTTCTTTATCAACTTCCCTAAGATGTCTGAAGACAAACTGTATGTTTGAGCGGAGCGTTCTTCACACTGTAGTAATTATGAGGTTTCCGGGGTAGTATCTTTTGACATGCTTTGGTCTCTTTTTAAAGAAAGAATATAGTTTGAAAAAACCTAAAATGATATTACAAAAGGAAAATGTTACAATCTCACTAAGAAACATTTGTATAAGAAGAACAAAGGTTTTGAAGCAGTATTAATTAACTGATACATATTCATTTGTGTTATGGCTTGCTGGTACTTCACACACTAAGTCTTCTCTATCAAAGTGAATCAACTATTGACAGTTGATGAAGAAATTCTTGGTTGTAATCATCAAACAGTTATGCTGAAATAAAATTTGAAGGAGCCGGGCAGAGCAGTGTCTTTCAAAGTTTTTTTGACAGAACAAAAGGTCCTCTGGTTCCCCTGCCTGTTCTTTCTTTCCAGTGCAAAGATGAACATAAATAATTAAAGTTTTGGGATATGTGTTACTTGCATGGCAACAACAAAAATAACAAAAAGAAGACCCTCTTGGTACTACTCATAGGCACTGGATCTTATTTTAGAGGCACAGACACAGACTGACTTAGCATTATATACTGAAAGTTATTCTGGTTGAACAGTCTCACGAATTACCCTATTCTATTATTACAACCAGGAAATCCTGATTTTTTTGTTTTTCCTTTTTTGTTTTTTTTAGACACGGTGTCTGTCACCCAAGCTAGAGTGCAGTGGTGCAATCATAGCTCACTGAAGCCTCGAATTCCTGGACTATTTAAAAAATTTTTTTGGTAGAGCTGGGGGTCTCACTTTGTTGCCCAGGCTGGTCTTAAACTCCTGACCCCAAGTGATCCTCTGACCTTGGCCTCCCAAAGTGATGGTATTACAGACATGAGCCACTGAGCCTGGCCGAAAATCCTGATTCTTAATAGTAAATATTCTGTGGTGAAGTTACAATTAATTCATATGGACAATTTGGTTCCAATTGTCACAACTGTTTCCACCCCAAATTATTCTGTAGGTAGGTAACTGTATTCTTAACCAATCCTGCCTCATGGGAAACAATAGCTTAACATGCAAGTTTTCCCTCTTTTCTCACCCATTCTCGACATTTCCTATTCCCTTCCCCACTTAATTTTTTCTCTTTAGCACGTATCATTACCTAAGGTAATACATGTTTTACTTAGCTTATTTACTGCCTAACTTCCCCACTAAGTGTATGCTTCAGTGGCATGCATTCTTAAATCTTTTATCTACTGCTGTATCCCCAGTACCTAGAAGAGTTCCTAGGAATAAATGTTCAGTAAGTATTGATCAAATAATTTAATGTTCAGGATGCCTCTGTGCTTCCTTAATTCCTGTCTCCATATCCATTACTCCTGACAAAACTCACTATGACTAACCCAAATCAAAATGCCCTAAAATTTAAATGAATGCTTTCCTAGTATGATAAATACCTTTCTCAAACTAAAAACCAGCCTTATGCTTAATAATGAAACATTAATTTATACTGCTATAGGGATTAAGATAAGGATGCCTAGTAGCTCTGTTGTTAATTAATATTGCTCTGGAGGTCCTAGCTAATGAAATTAGACATGAGAATGATGAGAGGTGTAACTACTGGGAAAGAAGAGGCAAATTTTATGTGCAGATAACATGACTATATACTTAGAAAACCCTGTAAAATATTATAAAGAGAATTCAATAAAAGTATAGGTTATTAAATGGATATAAAAACAATCTTTTTATATGCAAAATAAAATAGCTTAGAAAATAGATGAAAATATCCCACTTGCTGTATCAGTCCCCCAATTTAAAACATCTGATATAGGTTTCATATGAATAATATGAAAAAAACTTTAAAATTACTGAAATAAAAGAAGATTTATGTAAGTGGAAAAACATACTTTGTTCTTCAGTATCGTAAGAACATACAAAGATGTAAATTCTTTCTAATTTAATCTATGTAGTGAAAATATTCCCAATAAAATGCCAAGAGTGATTTTTTTGAAATTTGACAAAATGATACCAAATTCATTTAGAGAAATAAATATGAAAGAATACAAAGGAATTTGAAAAAGAATGATGAAAAGGGACTACCTCTGTCAGATACTGAGATATATAAAATTATTAAAATAGTCTAATACTAATACTTTAATACATCAATATATTGAAATAAAGAGTTCAGAAGCAAAAACAAATACGTATGGAAACTTAGTATAAGATAAAGGTGAAGATAGTACACTGTTCAATAAATGGTAAGAGGACAACAGGCTGGAATATATTTGGAAATCAAAACAAAAGTGGATTCTTATTGCATTTTTTCCACTAAAATAATTATTAGATGGATTAAAAATGTAAATGTCAAGAAAAAATCTTAAATGTTGAGTGTGGAAAGACATAAAGCCTAGAACCATACAGGAAATAATTTATAAAAATTACTGCATAAAAATTTAAAACTTCTGTATAACAAACAAAATCATAAAGTTCAAAGACATATTATAAGCTGGGAAAACTATTTTCAATACACAAAACAAAGACCTAATATCCATAGTTTACAAAGAACTCTTAAAACAACCCATGTGTAAAAAGAGTAAAGGATATGGACGCATTACAGAACAAGCTCATCACAGGAACACAGATGACCAAGAAATACAAAAGATATTCAGGCTTACACACAATGAAATGCAAATTAAAACAATTAGATTTTATTTTTCATCTACCAGAATGGCAAAATTTAAAAAAATCATATGAAACATACTATTGTTATTGTAACCATAACTAATAATACTGATAATGAACAGTTTTAAAAAATAAAAGAATGAAGCATATCTCATTATGTGTAGACGTGTATACATAAATATTTCTAAGACATGTTCATTTTCCAGTAAATGTCTACATGTTGTTCATTAGCTTCCCTAATGAAAGGAGTTAAAATCCTGTTTTTAAGATTTAAGGCTTTTGGTACTGTGGCAGCTGAATAATGGACCCCTAAGGATGTCCATGTCCTTATCTGCAGAACCCGTGAGTCTTACGATATACAGCAAAAGGGGCTTTGCAGATGGGATCAGTTTCAGGATCTTGAGGTTGGAAAGATTACCCTAAATGATCCAGATCACCCATGATGGCCTACTTCAATCACACGGGCCTGAGAGAGACACAGGGGGAGTCACAGTTACACGGCCATGTGATGATGGAAGCAGAGAGAAGCAGAGTCAGAGGGAGAAGATGCTGCGCTGCTGGCTGTGAAGATGGAAGAAGGGATCACAGGCCAAGGAATACAGGCTTTCCTAGAAATCAGAAAAGGTATGGGCGTAGATTCTCCCTTGGAGCCTCCAGAAAGAAACAGCCCTGCTGACATCTTGATTTTAGCCCCGTAAGTCTCATTTCAGATTTCTCACCTCCAGAGCTGTTAAGAGAATAAATTTGTTTTGTTTTAAGCCACTGAGTTTATGGTAATTTGTTATAACAACAATGGATAACAAATACAGGCACCTTTAAAAACATCATGAATTAAAATGAGACAAAAAAGCAGGTTATTAAATGTAAACGAAATGCACCATTATAAATGTCAAGAAGTCAAAGAAGATGGTGAGTTCAAATGCTTTGCGGGAAGTATCCTAATTCTAGAAACCAGCTTGCTTTATGTGGCCTGTACCACATGTAGGAAAAAGATGATGAACCCTGAGAGCCCGTAGGATTGTTTGCTTTGGAAAAACAGCTGGAGAAGACAACACTCTCTCACAAACACTCAATACAGAATTGTTTTGGAAAAAGCAAGGGTGCTGGCTCTCCTGCAAGGGCAATGGGGGAAGCATGCGAGGCTGCAAAAGCACGGTTGAGAAAGAAAGACGTAGTAAGGGGAAGGGGTGACGAAGAGGTGCCAGGCAGCCGGCAAGGTTGTGAAATTAGTTACAGAGCCAATAAGTTAATTGAGGAAATAGGTAAATATATTTATAATCATGGGAGCCAAGTTTCTTACTGTCTGAAAGAATTTTACTTACACAGAAAGGAGGGAAGGCTGGAAAGAACTAGGTGTTGGATTAGAATTATTAATAGAAATACTGGGCTAAAAACATATATATGCAAACACACAAGGTCATATATATAGATTTATGTGTATATATATCTATAAAATGTATGTATGTGTATATATGCATATGATGTTTGTATATATATTAATATATATGTGTCTTTTCCTAACTCTGCCCTCTGAGAGGGCCTAGAAGCAATGACACCCCAGTAACAATGAACACACTATACACCATTCTCCACTAAGTAACATTCTCTACTACAAGGAATCAGGGCTCCTTGGAGAAATGGATGATTCCAGGCCTGGGGTAGGCAAAGATAAAATAAGGCCGGTATGTGTCAAAAGGACACAGGAGCCAGCTTTAAGAAGCTGTCATTGGTCAAATCTAAGGCAATTTGAACATCAAAATAAATAAGGAGGATATAGGATTACAACCCACTGAATAAAATAGGAATCCCATGAGTACTTCTGATATAAATGCATAAATATGAATATTATCAATGAGAAAGGAAGAGAAAGCTCTTTCTTTTGTTTTTCCTTTTTTAAATTTTTTTTTATTTTAGTGGGAGCACTGAGGCCAGAGTCCACCCCCGGTCCCCAGCCCAGGCCCCCGAGAAAGCTCTTTCTTAAGATGGAATGATAACTAATGTACAAGGAATGGTGGAAACAGATAACACTATTTAACAATTATCATGGAAGTAGCTGAAACAGGCAAGAGTTGTCAATGGATGCTGAAGGCTGGCTAGAGAATGCAAGTTGATAAGAAACAGGATTTGCTATAGTATCAGAATGTCTCTTCCCAAAACACTAATCAAATGCAAAGGGAAAACAGGCGACTTCATGGAGAAACTTGGCAGACACCAGACTGAACAGGGGATCAGGGCTCATGTCACCAGTGGTGGGACAGGTGGACCTCATATGTGTCCATGGGCACAGAGAAGGTCACAGCATCATTGCTGTGATCTTCCCACCAGGAGCGCAGCCAGACTCTGGGCAAAAGAAAACATTAGCTGGATCCAAAATTCAGGATCTTCCTACAGAATGAAAGGCCTGAACTTTTAAACATGAACTCTTTGACACAATGTTAACAGAATGTTAAATGTATAGAAAAGCTCTTTCCGAAGCTTATGGATATGGTGTTATACAGGTAAGATGATCAACATCTTAGGGCTTTCAAAAACACTATTTCAAACATTTTATCTATTTTTAAGATTATGTGTCCCAATTTTTTTGCTTCAGAAATTCAGTAACTCTAACTATTGACAAAGAGAAGCTGAGTATTAACACTGATTAAGAAGAGACGTAGTATGCTATAGAAGAAAAACAGGCTGTGAGGCAAGATATCTGAGTCACATATCTAGCTCAGCCAATACCACTAGCTGTATGGTCTCAACTGACTAAGGTTAAGAAATTAGCTGATTTCTCAACGACTTCTAAGGTCCAGTCCAGCACTAAAATCTATAAGCAAAATCTAACCTATATATGAGAGAAATTTCCAACTTTATTTAATAGCATGGAAATGTGCCATGTTCAAAATTTGGACAGGTATAGAGTAGCTATGTAAGTTTTGGCAACTTAACAATTTTATATTTGTTTTTGACAAAAAGCTTGAATTCATTACCAGATGGACACCCCAGCTGCCTTCAGGACAAGAACCTGTGCCTCTCTACTTCCACCAGCATTGGCACACATAATGTACTGTACTGCAAAAGGACAATTTAACGTGGGCTCTAGGAAGGGCTGGAAATCATTATACAAGTGCCAATTTTTAGCTCGCCATCGCTACATTTCCTTTCAATTTTCAGTGTTTATTATTTTTTACTAGGCTTCTCATTCTATTTTAATAATATTACACTCAAACACCGGACATTTAGTATCTCTTACACATTAGAATGTTCCTTTCATTCAGTTAATCGACACATATTTGAGTGCTTGCTATGTGCCAGGAGCTGTAACTGTGTGAGGTGTGACGATGAACACAAACAGAAAAGTGTGTTTTTGTAGAGCTTATGCCGGTAATAAACTGATCACACGGTGGCTTTCCTAAGTGTCTTAAAGGAGATACAACTTGGTGAGGATATATAACAAAGAAACCTGATTCTGACAGCAATCTGGGAAGTTATCCTCCTAAAAGTGCCATCTAAGTTGAGATATGAAGGGTCGGTAGCAAGAGGAGATGAGGGGTAGGAGGAAAAACATTGCAGACAGAGATAAAAGACAGCACCAAGGCCTGGTGGGTAGAGGAGGCCCAAGGGGCTGAAGCCCAGTGAGAAGCGCCAGCGGATCCAGATAGGTCTTGAGAAGTAGGTGGGGGAGAAGAGTGGCAGGACCTTGGGAAGGCATGTTTATGATCTGGATCGTTCTTCCAAGGGCAATGGGAAGCTGGCAATAAGCAAAAGAGGGAGGCTGGGGAGGGATGGTATAACTGGCTCTGCCTTTGCAAGAGGTTACTCTGGCTGCAGCATGGAGAAGAGAATCAAGAAAACCCAGAGGGGATGTGGGGAGACCAGACAGTAGAAGACTATAGAAGGCTGGTGGTGGTAGCTTGGACTAAGAGGTCAGTGACAATGAAGAGACGTGAAATATGCCCAGGAAAGTGATTCAGTGGATGCTGGGATGAGGGACAGGGTCAAGGAGGAATCCTAGTTACAATGGAAGAGGTCCCAGTTGGGGTTGGGTAGTAGGATTGTTTGATCTTGTGCATGTTGAGTTGGAGGTGTCTGCGTGATATTAAGAAGCTATGTCATTCAGTTAGCTGAACATATGGGACTAGCTCAGAAAAGCAGGCTCAGCTAAAGAGATAAAGTTGGGTGTCAAGAGCAGACAGCTGGCACTTGAAGCTGTGGGCATCGATCTGTGCCTAGTATTAGGTCATGGGGGGACTGGGGAGAACAGACACTGAGCTTTGAGGATCTCCAATATTACGGAGACTGAGAGAGAAGGGTAAGCAAGAATGGCAGCAGGAAGAGGAGAAGAGTGTGAGGGGTGAGGGGTATGGTCCCAGAGGCCCAGGGAAGACAGTGTTTTAAGAGTGATGGGGGCAGTCATGTCAAATGTTGCTGAGATTGAGCAAGATGAGGCCTGGAAATGTCTGATTAGTGGGTTTTGGTTTTAGCAGAGATGAGGAGGGAAGCCAGACTGGTTGAGGATGAGAGACAAGGAATCGATGCATTGAATAGGGCAATTCTTTAAAGTTTGCCTGTCAAAGGGGATAAGGGATTAGGCAATAACTGGAAACTGAAGGGAAATGTGGGGTCAAGAGAGACTTTTTTCTTTTCTTTCTTTTGTGATGGGAGACTCGAACATGTCTAAAAGCCATGGCAACGTACTGAGAAGGAATAGGTGATTATATAGGAGAGCATGGATGACTGCTAGCGTGGGGTTTTTGATGAGTGGAAAGGGATGGGATCCAAAGCATGGGGAGGGAGTGGCCTTGAAGAGGAAGAAGGAAGCTAAGATGGGTACAGGTGTAGGGAAGGCTTGCAGCTTTTGTAGCTGGAGATTGAGGGATTCCCATGCAACAGCTTCAAGTTTCTCTATGAAGTGACAGCACAAGGTGGGGAGGATTGGAGATCCAATCTGAGCAAAGTGGAGGTTTATGATCTGCAGTCTCCTGTAGATCCTCAGCAAACTGCAGCAATCCTACCGTGCTACTTTGGTCAACTGAGGTTTTACCTGATGGAAAAAGAGAAAAAATAAGGGCTGGGGGTTTAAGAGATTGCTAAGGGTACAGATGTGTAGGGGCCAGTGCACACTGATCCCTGAATCGCTTGGTGACCGACTGGGGTATCAGCACCCAGGCACTTACTATCAAAATGATCGGCACAGGGATGTTCATTAGTCTCCATCTCAATTTGCCTCTTTTGGTGCTTCTTTAAAAAATAACAAAAGATACAAAGTGAAAATATGTTCAAGAGAGGAAAACAAAACAAAACAGAAAAATAACATGAGAAAGAGCAGAGAACAGAGCTTCAATTCCTACATGACTCCTTTTTCTTCACTGAGAAGAAGGTTCTGGATTCTTTTGTTCTCCAGTACAGCCAATTTTAAAGCTCTTGCTATAGTTCTATTCTAGAGGTACTGTCGTATTTACACGTAAGAAAGCTAAGGGGCATCTTTCAATTTTTAGCTTGTTAACAGCATGGTGCTGGCAGGGCACAGTGGCTCACGCCTGTAATCCTAGCACTCTGGGAGGCTGAGGTGGGCGGATCGCTCAAGGTCAGGAGTTCGAAACAGCATGGTGCTTATGTAGCCGGCTTAACTGGTTTGAAAGTTACAATTCTCAAAATAAATACTAAAAATATTGTATTTTTATATATGGAAATCATAAAATTCATGTAATCCTTTTTTAGTTTTTATTTTTTAAAAAAATATGAACTGTTTCATAAATTTGCATGTCATCCTTGCACAGGGGCCATGCCAATCTTCTCTATCATACCAATTTTAGCGTATGTGCTGCCGAAGAGAACACAAAATTCACATAATCCCTTTTAAAAACATATTCATATTAAATAATAGAGAAAGGAAAAACAAAGTAAGACTGTCTATGTTTAAGTGGGGGAAGGGCATAAGCAGGAAAACCAACTGAAATAATCCAGGCACCAGATGATGGTGGCCTGGGGATCAGGGGGGTGACAGTGGGGGTTGAGAGAAATGGTAGAATTGTAAATCTATTCTAGGTACATTTGAAGGAAGTGCTGACAGACTGAATGCGAGGAACGAAAAAAACAGGAGTCAAGCAGCATCAGGATTGGGTAACTGAAGAATGGAGTTTCCAGTGACTGGGTGGGTTAAGAGTGTGGGAGGTGCAGGGTTGGGGGATTATCAGGAGCTCAGTCTAGGGCACGCTGCGTCTGAGATGCCTCAGACTTCTAAGCAGAGACGCAGTAAGCAGTCGAGTACATACACGGGTCTGGTGTCCGAAGAAGGGGCCAGGGCTGGACATACACATCTGGGGCTCCCTGGCATTTAGACAGGCTCTGAGTCCGTGAGACGGGATGAACTCATCTGAGTGTAGACAGAAAAAAGGCTCAAGGTCATGTTCAACCACGAAAAGCTGGTCTGAAAGAAAGTTCACTGTTGGCATAAGTTTGGCAACGAAATGTTAAGGCACTAAGGGGAAACTGTGGACAAAGAGCCCCGAGTTTGGGCGAGGGTGTAGGGCGGACACAAACACAGAGAGGACATTTCAAAAGACGGGCTGGGGATAGGGAAATGTCAGCGCTCATGTTAAAAGGGAACGCCAAACCAAAGCAAAACAGCAAACGGGCAGATTCAAAGTTTAAGGTATAAGGTTCAGATACAAAAGAAAAATATTAGCGAAAGCCTCCACGTGGACGCGAAAGCGGCGGCCGTCTGACCGTGGGCCACCCGAGGGCCTGCCCTTCCCCTCGCTGCACCCGGGCCGGCGGAGCAGCGCGGACTTGCGAACGTGTGAGTGGCCGGGGCGCAGGGCCGCACTCTCCGAGCCGGGGAGACCGCTCCTCGCCAGCCCGCCCTTTGCAGGGGGGAACGCCGGAGGACCTGGCTACGTTACCCGCCGAGGGAGCAGCGAGGTGGGCAGGGGTGACGACTGAGGGACCGAGCGACACCGGAAGCCCGGAAAGAGTGTGCCAGGCGCCTGCGGCCCGGGCTGGACAGGGAACCGGGCGGCGGGGCTCGGCAGAAGGGGCGGCTGGGCTGTTACCTGCTCCGCGCGGCTCCCGCGCCTGCGCCGACCCAGCGAGCTCCCGACGCGCGGGCGCGTCGCCGTGGAAACGCAGACGCAGGGCCTTCTGGGACGGAACGGCGGGCGGGGCGGGGCGGGGCGCGCGCACGCGCACTCGCGGCTGCCGCGCGACGGGGCCGGGAGGTGCGTCTGCGGCGCGGAGGTCGGGGTGGCCTCGCGTCTCTCCTGTCGCTGTGGGGAAGATGAGTTACCGCTGCAGACCGTCTGCGGCCGAGCCCCGCGCCGCCCTCCTTGGCAGCCACGACCCTGCCCTGGCCCCTGGCCGCGCCGGGAGCGAACGAGCGAGCCGTTCGTTCTGCGCCTGCGCCCGGCGCGCTGCTCGGACTCGGCCGACGTGGGCCGGATTGAGTCGTGCCCGCCCGTGGGCCGCGGGCAGGTGCAGACCCGCGGGGCGGGGGTGGGCCGAGAGCAGAGGGCCCCTGTTAGCCTCTTGTCACAGAGACAGTTTTTGCTGTTTTGGGCGAAACAACGTGATCACAAAACAGTGCATGTTGGGTGTAGAGAATTGAGAGATGTGCAGGCAAGTACAAAGGAAAAGTAAAAATCGCGCAGGTGATGGAATTATCAGTGCTTTTTAATGACTGCATAGGAATGAGGCATAATTTGCGAACATTTTAATTGTTTTCTTTCTTGTTTTTTTTTTTTTTTGGTGGCATTGTATCAACGCCATGCAGAGTATCCTTGTAGATGAATCTTTGAGGACATCCTTGACTCTCTTTCCTTAGGGTAAATTCCTGCAGATGAAGTTGCAGGGTCAAAGCATGTGCCCACTTTGAGGGTTTCTGAAGGTGGATGGAAATTGCCTTCCAGGCAAATGTTCCCAGTTTTTGACCCAATTGGAAATTCTCTTTTTCTTTAAGTTTTTTTTTTTTGGCCTATTTTATTGTCAAAAAATTGGCATCTTTAATTGTATTTACTTCTTTGTAAGAGGAATAGACATATTTTCTTCTCTTTATTGGCATTTGTCCTTATTTTGTGATTTGCCTTTTCCCACCTTTTGCCCGTTTTTAAACTTGGTGTTCATCTTTGTGTTAATAAAAACTGATTTGTGAGAACTTATGATGTATGAAAACCTGGTTTGTGATATATGTTACAAATATTTCCCCAGTTTGTCAACTACCTTTGATCTTGTTACAATGCATTTCGGTATTTACGTAGAGTAAGATTTATCACATTTTCCCTATATAGGTTTTACATTTGGTTTTTATGTCAGAGGAACAGTGTACATTCTTCGGATTCTGTTTAATTCTCCTTTGGTAGGGCTGGGTTGGGACAAGCTTTCTGTCCACCATCCTTTTCTCCATCTGCTGTTAGAGTGCCCACCCTCGATTTTGGTGAACCATGCATTTCTAGAACCTTAGGTGAGGTGTTATCCATGTAAGATGGGTGCTGGTTGTTTTTGGTGGTGATGGTGGGCTGGGCAGCATCTCCAGTGGGGCAGACATTAGACAAGTGTCACCCTAGACTTGACGTTCCTGGCAAGATGAGCTGATCTTGGTGGCTGGTGGTGCTCCCACGACAGTAACAACAGTGGCAGTTTGTTGTTAAGGGAAATCCCAACCCTGGTGTTCAGCACTGGAGGAACTGAAAAGTGGAGGTTCCTCAGCACTTTTTGCATCTTAATGATCTTCTTTTTCTATCAGCTTTTCCCAGTGTCTGCAGGTATGATAAATATGAATATGTTTCAAAATGAATGGTCTTTGCTTCTACTTTCGAAGGGGATATTCTTTTGTATCTGTGCATATATGGAAGAGGAAGAGGCCCTTGAGGTACACAGCTAAAGCAATGGCCTTTTTATTGTGGCTGTCATCATCACGCTGTGTAGTAGACATATACCTTTATTTCTCAGTATTCGTTTCCTGGGAATGCAGCAACAAATTACGGCAGTGGCTTAGAGCAGTAGAACTTTATACTCTCGCACTTCCGGAGGTCAGAAGTATGAAAGCAAGGTGTCTGCAAGACTGTGCTCCCTCTGAAGGCCCTCAGGGAGAATTCTTTGACTCTTCCAGCTTCTGGTGTTTCTTGGCTTGAGGTAGCACCACTCCCATCTCTGCCTCCGTCTTCACACGGTATCTTGTCTGTGTCTCTGTGTGTCTTCTTGTTAAGGATACCAGTCATTGGATTTAGGGGTTACCCTAAATCCAGGATGATTTTATCACAAGATTGCCAACTAATTACATCTGCAAAAACCCTATTTCCAAATAAGGTCACATGCTGAGGTTTTTGAGGAAGTTGAATTTTGGGGAACATTATTCAACCCACTATAGTTATTATGGTAGTCACTCCCATCATTTTGTATAATAAACATATGCCTTTATTTGTCATTTTAGTTTACCCATAAAGTTATGTAAATCAGAACATAACATCTGGTGTCATTTATTATAGGATCATCTGGGGATCTCTGTGAAGTTTGTAGCCGATACCTCATACTTCAATAATCAAAATTAGCCAAATCAAAAAGTGTTGTTATTTGACTTACACAGCAAGTCCTAGAGATGTTAAATGATTGGCTGCCTGCATCTTTGCTAGATTACACAGCTTCTTTCTGAAGTGGATTTTGTAAGTCAGAGAATTATTGAGCTTCATTTTAAGACTTGTTTGGAATGTTTGGTATTCCTATTAATTATCTTGAAGCTCATTTGTGTCAGTGTAATAAAGTAAAAGGAATCTTTTAATGAGAGTATTCAAATTGCTAATTTGTACATTCCTATGGTCATTTTTTTAAAAGGATAAACTTGGCCTGGCATGGTGGCTCAGGCCTGTAATCCTAGCCCTCTGGGAGGCCGAGGTGGGAGGATCCCTTGAGCTTGGGAGTTCGAGACCACCCCGAACAAAAGCGAGATTGCATCTCTGCAAAATAAAATAAAAGGATAAACTTTAAAAAAACAATTCATAGTGAAAAAAGGGAGCACTAGGAATTTGAGGGTAGCGTCTCAGGAGCTTCTTTAATGTGGTGTGGAGGGAAATGGGTCAGGTTCAGGTCTTGAATGCACCATTTCCTGTTCCCATCATCTCCAGTTCTGTGTCCTATTGTGAGTAGGGATAATATGCAATCCAATTTTAGGGTGGTTGTACAGGTCACGGAGTGGTTTATGCAAAGCACCTGGAGCAGATCTGGCGCATGGACAACACCTAAAAATTATTAGCTGTTATTTCAGTAGGAAATTTGTTTCTCCCAGGGTTTGCAGATGGAGGGGGGTGTCATTACTGAAGAACGTTTTCAGCCTATCTGGTCATGGGATGTATATTCTCTAGTGTACAGGAGAATCCAGCTATAGTTTATTTTGCTAACTTACAAAGCCGTTAGGAAATTTGCCCGGCTTATTACTTTTTCAATAATATTCGGAGAAAAATAGCATGCTTACGTGGCAGACTTTAAGGTGTGAAATATATATATTTCTTGTATAAAAAATAGTACATACTATAGAAAATTTGAAAATACAGAAAATAATAAAAGTAAAATGATCTATAATTTTTGGTGGGCTTTAAAATAAAATGTATAATTCTAGTGACTTAAATTTGGGGAACTATTAATCATCTTAAACAAGGACCTAACTTTTGGAGTAATGTTGCATGTTGAAACCAAAAGTTAAATCTTGGTAGTCAGTTATTCATCATGATGTAAACGAATTTGATCTGTAGTCTGGGGCTTGGGGTGTGTCGTCTCATCACAGGCACCTACCTGAGGAGGAGAGGAGGAAAACAGGCCCCTGGGACTCTGGTTAAGGGGGTGGGTGCAGAAGCCGGAGTGATCCCTTCCTGGTCCAGGAAAGCAGTGTCATCTCCATGATGAGTAGCAAGGTACTTTAAAGAGAGAGAAAGAAAGGCTGAGAGACTCAGTTATCTAAGAGTACTAAACATCCACCAGGTGCTTCTTGAAAGACTAGACCTTTAATGGCCTCGGTCTTGACTTGGAAACCCATCAGAAGAGTTTGGGCAGCTAGCATTTGGGCTTCTTTATTAAATTTGCATTCCTTCTAACTTGTAACACAATTCAAATGACCTATATAAATAAGACAGGATTGAACCAGGTATAAACAGGTCATTTCCCCCTCCCCCACCCCCACCCCCAAGTCTTTAAAATAGGACAGTTTGCTTGTTGCAGTCATCAGTACTGAAAAGCCAGCTGCTTTTTCCCGGCCTTGCCTGGGATGTCCGTGAAACCTTACGTGGCCCATGTCTGGTCAGTTTTTGTTCTTTAGGAGAAACAGGTGGTAAAGAGAGAAAACTGGAAACAGGCCAACTCATAAAGGAATTTCTATTGTATGACAGTTTACTAAATTTTTTTTTTTTAACCTGCCAGAAAATGTTAAAACAAGGAAGCTGCTCTTTATTTAAAGGCAACTAGGGCTATTCTGACCCTTTCAGTTTGTTTGCCAAAAGCCCTGCAAACCCAGCCTCACTCTGGACTGAGGTGGTGTTTTCTGGGCTTTTCCAGCCCCAAAGAGCTCCCTCCCTCCTTTTCGCCTCCTTCTCCTCTGTTACCCTGGGCCCCACCTCCCTGGGCTCCAAGGCATCTCTGCTCGGGTCTCTGATTGGTGCGCAGCGCAGCCTGGCCTTTTAGGGACTGTTGTCGGGCATTTAAAGTGATAGGGAAAGGGTCCAGTGGCTGCTTTTATCAACCAATGAAATATTTTCCTGACAGATCCCAAAATATTCCTGGGCCAATGGAGGGGGAAGCCCAAGATGCCTCTGTTGCTCCCGGGAGAGGCAGATCCTCTTAAGTTGTAGCAGGCGGGCAGGAGCTCAGTGGAGACCTGGGCTGCCGCCAGCTCCGACCTGGCACTTGCTCGCCCCGCGTCACTGTCAGGATTTGTCTAGCGACGCGTTCCCTAACAGGGGTGTGTTGGGGGGAGTCCTCTTTCCGACTTTCGAAATGGTTATCAAAGTGTTTGTTGCTACATCTTCTGGGTCCATAGCGGTAGGTGTCTGGTGGCCTCTGCGGGGCTTTCTTCCTGGACTATTTTCTGAATAACTAACTCAGGGTTGGAAGCAGGAGCCAAGCGTTGGCCTTAAATATCGTTTTTTGTGTGTAAGTCACCTGTGGCTCTGCAGTAAGCGTGCGCGCCCTTTGCCTTCCGCATTTGTTTTCACGGTGTTGAAAAAGCATGTAGAGTGTGTGAGAGGGGATTTGAGGACAGAGGCGTGCTTGATGCTGGAGTTCTTAACACGTGATTTGGTTGCATTGCATTGATATAGAATCTCAGACTTTTTTACTCTTTGGAGTGTTTCTGCAACTTAAACTAATTTAAAGTTGCCAATAAATGACACTTTGTATAACACTGCTTGGAGTGGATGATGAACCGGATTGCTAAAACGACTCCCGGGTGTAATGGCTTGTATATGCGATGTAACCATACTGAAAGTGTAAAGTTAGCATGTGTAATACTATTATATGAGGAAAATGATGTCACAGTGACCAAAGAGAACATCTCTATGGCAACAGTTATAAATGTTCCAGGCGTTCGAACAGCCTGAAAATAGGAGCTAAGAGCCGAGCTTCATAGTGTTGCTTTGGTCTGATTTCCTTGAGAACATCCACCTCTCCAATCCTGGCCTTCATTCTGTGCAGGTTAGAGCTGCCTTAAGAAATAGCAGTAACAGAGTGACTCATTTCTCCTTGGAGATGGTTCAGGCTTTGATTTTAGGCTCGAACCTGTAGTGTCTGTCTGTCTAGGACTGATATTTTGACCAGTATTTTAGCAGAAGGTAGGAAGTCTAACTTCTAACTTTCTCTAAAGAGAAAAAAACATCTTTTTTAATCTCAAGGGGTTGGGGACTGGTGAGGGGGCTGTTTCCCTTTATATCTGGTTCCTGGAGGATCTCAGGTTGCAGCTCGGATTTCAGCAGTCACTCAGCCAGAGGTGATACCCTAAGCCAGCCACTGGCTGGGGTAACAGCCCCAAAGGCAGCCATTCCCAGCCCTGAAAGTTCACGCAGTTTCTAGAGAGGGTGAGAAGAAAACAAGACAGAACAGCTTGGTCGTCCCTTCTGAGCATAACCGATCAGCGATTGTTTTGGTGATCTCTAGAACAGCGTGGCAGAAAAAGATGCGTACCAATTGCAAATGTAAAACTCTCCAGAATCTTTTGTGGCTGTTGATGACTGCAGAAACTTTTAGTTAATGTATATTGAGTACATTTTTGCCTCATTTAGATAAGAAATAATTTTTGAAGGAAAATAGCTTTGATGGGCTTTGTGTGTGTTGTTGATGCTCATTACTGAAAACTTTTGTCGCTTACCTCTTTGTATTCTGTAGACTTGGTCTGCGTGGCCCTATGTATTCTTCAGAAGACAATGAATACATTTATGGATTTCGTAGGTTTATTTGTTGTCCTATCTTCCTGAAGTTTAGGAGCATAATGTAGTTAGCCTTGGAGGACCTGGAGAGGCACCATTCATTCCAGGGTCTCAGAAAAGCCAAGTCACTTCTAGTTCCCTAAGCAAATGTTTCAGTGCTGCTCATAACTGTGTGACCTTGGGAAAGGTATTTCACCTTGTAAGCCTCAATTTCCTTGTCTGTAAAATGAGGATAAGAATAGTACCCACCTCATAGTGTTGTCATGAGGGCTTATGAAATAACATGCTCGGGTGCCCGGCATGATGTCAGGTGTTTAATAAGAGCTCAAGGAATACTATTAGTTATAGTTGATATTATAATTACCAGCTACTGTTAGTTAATAATAGTTATTATAATTTTTATAATTATTGTTATTGTTAATTAATTTTAATTAGCATTGCAGTTGTTACAATTATATTACCATAATTGTTAGCTAATATTATTTAGTAAATCTGGATCTATGATCATTATGTGTCCGAAGAATCATCCAAAACCACATAAATGGAAAAGTTTCTGTCGTATCCTAAAGAGTGAGAGCTGACTGTCCCCATGGTGCCGGTGCTAATGACATTTTGTGGGGGGAGGAATTTCACCCAAAAGCTGCTCGGCAGGAAGAACCGGGAGCAGCTTCTCTCGCGCGTGTGTGGCGGTCGGACTGCAAAGCCTTCCCTACTTACTTCTTCAGCTTACATATTTTAAAAATGGATTCTTGCCTGACACGTGGTCAAGGAGGGCATTCTGATACCTGTTGCATGAATGGAATGAATAAAAAAGGAAAAACAAATTTTAATCTCTTTCTGAGGAATTAAATACATGCAGCTGGTGTATTATAGCTCTGTTTTAACAGTTGACTCTAAAGAGCTGTGACACATTTTCATCACATTCCAGAGGGGTTTGGGTTGAGACCCTGGGGAGCAGGAGAAGGCGCATGACTTCCCGTATTACCCTCTTCTCTTTCAGAAGGTCATTGCCACAGTGGGGGTAGGGGGAGGGCAAAGGGAGAGAGGACAGTCCCTGCTGCCTCCAAGATGCACAGCCTCCAAAACTACGAAACTGCGATCTTTAAGGACGGTCCTTCATGGTGTCTCCCAAGTTTCTCGGTTTGTCAGTCCTTTCTCTGTCTTAATTGACAGTGCAAATGTGGTGGGAAAAATAGGACTGTTTAATTAGATTGATCTGGGTTTAAATCTTGGAAAATCTGTTAATTCATTGGAGCCTCAGAGTTATTTTAAAATAGTGCTCAGAATACCCCCCTGGATGGCCGGTGTGGCGACGTGACGGGACAATGCCGTGCTGGGTGTCTGACAGGGCAGGTTCTCACCCTATGGTACAAAATGCTTTTCTGTGCATCATCATCTTCAGTTTTCACCAGAACCCCATCAGGGCGGCAGCTTTATGTCCGTTTTGCAGATGAGGAAATTGAAGATCAGAGCTCTTGCTCAGATAGCACCTTCTAGGATGGAAACACAGGTCGTCTCTGACTCGAATCCAGTGTGCTTTTTACTACAGTAGAGTGACCTCAGCTGGAAAGGCTCCTAACTGTACGAGACAATGAACGGGAGGTGCCAAGTGAGTGGCACCAAGAGGCGCTGCTGTTGGATTCCTCCGACACGTTATCGTAGCTAACAGTGGCTGGGCGACTTCAGGACAGACAACAGCATTTTCTTAAAGTAAATGTACCAGGATAGGAAAATGGAGCCCTCCGAGTCTCTGCTGAGGTCCCAAAGGCTCCAGATAGTGATACAGACCCCAAGTACCCCCAGATCCTACGGAACTGCTGCCCAGGACAGACAGTGCAGCCTGTGGGGCCAGCATTGGCCATGGCACCCTGCAGGGCAGAGAAGGGGCAAGGGGAGAGGGTGGAGAGAAGGGGTGTGTCAGTGATGAGAACTGTTGGGGTGCTCTGCACACCCCTCCCCTGGGCCATAAAGTGGGGAGTCCTCTAACAGCTGATGCTGTGTCCTTGGGGCACCTTTTGGGGCTCCTTAATCAGGGACCCCCAAGGGGGAGAGAGACCCCCATGCTGGAGTCAGGGTATTGAGGTGCTACCAAGGCAACAGTTAGCACACATGCTCCCTTCCCTCTGCCCCCCCACCCCGGGTCAACCCGAACACCCTCAACTGTGGGCTCCCAGCCCAGGCAGAACTCAAGAGCCCCAGATGGCCTGATGGGCAATGCACTCGGCCCTGTTTAAGTGACTGGTGTTTGCGGAGGACAAGGGCAAACAGATTTTATTTTTTTCTTCTTTTTCTTTTTGTTTTGGGGGTGGGCACTGAAAGATAGCACTTAACGCAATGCCATGCATCCAGCAGGCACTTCCCTTCCTGGGATGCCATTGCATGATCTTCCCCTCTCAATACTTTTAATTTATTATGTCTCCATCTCTTTTTGCCTTTCTAATAGAAGAAACATAAGTCAGGACTTTTGGAAATTGTTTCCCATCTATTCAGAAATTGCAGAATAAAGTAGAATCCTTTTTCTACCCCCCTCAAGTCCTAAGGTATGATTGCTAGAGATGGAAATAAAGCCGGGGAGGTGGCCCAGGCTGATTCGGGCTCCCCAGTGGTTACCTGGGAAGGGCTTTGGAAGAAGGCAGACAGGGGTTTGGACAGAATAGAGGAGGTTGCCTTCTGAGTATTGAAAAAGTAAAACTGCCTGAAATGAAGACATCTCTACTCTTGAAAATGGCAGAGTTATCTTTGGAATGATCTAAGGGAATAAGCACTTTATAAAATGGCACGAATAATCATGGGCAGGTCGGGAAGGATGTATGGAGAGTGTGATTAATTATAGTAATGAGGTGTCCAGCAACCTGTCATCAGGTCTGATGGGATTTTGTAATATTAAAAAGTTCAACCGTGAAGCTGTGGAATTTGGAGCAGTGTCCATGTGCAGGAGCAGAGGGAGGAAGGCACCTTGGTGGGGACACACGCAGCTCTACTTTGGGTTCTCATACGTGTGACACTTGGGAATTGCCAGAGTCCTTATGCTGGAAGTTTAAGGGAAATTCTAACATTCCACATGTGTCTGTATAATTCTTTTCTTCTGGTCCATGCTTGCTCCAAACTGAAATACATGTGTTGGCCTGAGTCTCACTGACTGTAAGTATTGTGTTGTAGCTAACAGAACCTTTATTTTTTAAATTAATTTATTTTTTCTTTGAGACAGTGTCTTGCTCTGTTGCCTGGGCTAGAGTGCCGTGGCGTCAGCCTAGCTCACAGCAACCTCAAACTCTTGGGCTCAAGCCATCCTTTTGCCTCAGCCTCCCAAGTAGCTGAAACTACAGTCATGTGCCACCATGCCCGGCTAGTTTTTTCTATATATTTTTAGTTGGCTAATTAATTTCTTCGTATTTTTTTAGTAGAGATGGTGTCTCAAGCAATCCTCCCACCTCGGCATCCCAGAGTGCTAGGATTACAGGCGTGAGCCACCACACCCGGCCAGAACCTTTAATTTATTGATCTAATGCTTTTAGTCCCATTATCTTTATTGTGGTATAAGTGTCAATTAAGAAATCAAATTTGTGATTACCATTTATATATGTGTATATGTAATTTATAGATGTTTTATATATAATTTATATGTATTTACCTTATGTTAATTTTTTAAAAAGTTAAAAATTACTTGATATTTATACTATATATTATATAATCAAATCTACATCAAGACCAAATTATATATAAATTTTTTTTTTCAAGACAAAGTCTCACTGTGTTGCCCGGGCTAGAGTGCTGTGGCATCAGCCTAGCTCACAGCAACCTCAGACTCCTGGGCTCAAGCAACCCTCCTGCCTCAGCCTCCCAAGTAGCTGGGACTACAGGCATGCGCCACCATGCCCGGCTACATTTTTTTTATGTATTTTTTTTTTAGTTGGCCAAATAATTTCTTTCTATTTTTAGTAGAGACGGGGTCTCGCTCTTGCTCAGGCTGGTTTCGAACTTGTACAAATTAGCTCTGTACTTTGTTTTCATCCAAATAGACAATTTAAGAATCTGTCCACCTAAGGGACTTGGCACAATGTCTTGTGCAGAGTAGAGAGTCCATAAATAACTGTTGATTATTTGATTACGCTTTCTGGAAATTTCTGTCGGGGAGGGGTGTCTTAAAATGGAGTCCACAGAGTCTGCTGTAACTTTTTTACTGGTGTTTATAAAAGATGGCATCGTACATTGTCAGGCGTGAATTCTTTGATGACAGTTATTGTAGTTTATGGGGAAAGAGTTCTAAGCCTTAAGGATGGCCAGATTGATAAGAAATGGCAGTCGGTACATACAGTCACTGCACATGAACTGCGGGCAGAGAAGACGGCATCCAACCATCGTTTCTTCGGTGTGGATGGCACTGCACTCTCAGAGAGGAGTCAGGTGTGAGTAGGAAAGGAGGACTCTGTGGGCGAAAGGGTTATTTTATGTGTTAATCTTTTATGTGCTGGGAGAAATATCCACCAGCTCTTTCTAGCCTTTCCTCTGCCCTTCCCTTCGGATAATCTCCACGTGGGCTTTTCAGTTCCCTGTAATATTTCTAAAGCTACTTATAGTTTAATGTGACTCATACTCCTATTTTCATAACTTTGACTGAAATGCATTTTAGTGTTGCTATACTTGGGGTTTGGATTTCATAGTAAATTATCTTTTTTCTCTTTTCCCAATCAGATGTCTTCTCTTCCTAACTAATTCATTTACTTTCTGGCCATTAAAGCTTTGCAAAAAATTAAAAGTATTTTGGGAAGATGGCAAATAAAATATATGAGAGCATCTTTATTCTGATTAGGTAGTGTTAAAAGACAAAATTACAACAAATCTAGTTTTGTAGATCTTAAGTGGCTTTTATTTGCAATTCTAGAATCTAGCAGCAGTCCAGACCAAAAATGGTTCAGAATGCTCTGCCCCACCACGTGCTGGCTGTATTTATAGCCGGAGAAAGGGAAGTGATTTACAGAAAAGGAAGTGAGGTACAAAGGCAGCTGGATTGGTTATAACTGGGTAGTTGCCTTATTCGAACAGTTGGTTGCCTGTGATTGGCTGAAGCTTGGCTGCGGTGATTGGCTGAGACTCAGCTATTGTTTCAAAGGCAAATTTCTAGGTTAGGTTTTCAGTTTGTGTGTGTACAAAGTTAGGTTGCCGGTCCTCACACAGAAGTCCTGTGGAGGCTTCTAAAGCTCAAATTTAGTATAACAGTTGATTATACAGTGCTTATAACATTGTACAATAATGTAATAACAATGAGTATAAAATTTAAACATTGATGCTATTAAAATTTCAGATTTTAAATAGTCACTCTGTTGATCTTTTATAGTGAAAGGTATGATTTTATTATTTTTCTTGTTTGAATATTTAACAAAATTATTTGTGTTGTATGGTATAGCTGGAGAGAGGATTTAATTTCTGTAAATGTAAGCAAAACGTTTTTCAAAAGCAGCCTAATCATGATCTTTCTCTACTCTTGACCAGATTAGGAAGAAACAGCAAGAAGTTGTGGGCTTTTTGGAAGCTAATAAAATCGACTTTAAGGAACTAGATATAGCTGGAGATGAAGACAATAGGAAGTGGATGAGAGAGAATGTCCCTGGAGAGAAGAAACCTCAAAATGGGATTCCTTTGCCACCCCAGATCTTCAACGAAGAGCAGTATTGTGGGGTGAGTATTTGGTTTGGTTGAAAGTCCTTCTCTGTGTGTGTTTATGTGAAATTGTTTAGGGCAATTAATTTTGAGGCAGCATTTGAAGTTGTTCACAGCTGTCAGGTCATGATCCAATACCTGGGTGGCAGATCTGCTGTGAATAATCCACATTCAAGATGTAGAAAACGATGGGGACAACAACATGGTGATTCGGAAGTCTTTTGTATTATTTTAAAGTCCTTATTTTATTTTGAAGAACTGAGGTCATTTGTTCAAACAAAATATGCATTTAGTTAAAAAGGGATTCTTGCAGTGTGCACACACACGCTCCTACACAGACACATGCTGAGTTTTCACTTTCGTAAATATGGATTTTCAGAAGTAAAGTCTTACTGTAGATACAAAATAAATTTGTGTAAATTTATCTAATTAGTTTAAAACCTGTTCTGTACGTTTTAATTATAAGTGATTTTATTTTATATTTTTAGTAGTTCATTTCACCATAAAATCACTTTTTCCTTAGAGTTTACACATTGTACTTAATAAACAAGGTATGAGAATCTTAACTCACCTCTTCCCTTGCTGCACAGAACTGCTGGTTCTTTAGGTTTAGGTTTTCTTATGTTTTTCGTCTAAAGCACCTGTCTTCAAACGATAGCCTGAGAGACAAATCCTGCCACTGTTTCAGTAAATAGTCTTATTGGAATACGTCTGTATCAATTCATTCACCCGTTGCCTGTGGTTGATTTTGCATCGTGGCAGATTTGAGTAGTTGTAGCAGAGATCGTATGACCCACAAAGCCAAAGATATTTACTATTTGCTCTTTTACAGAAAAGTTCGCAGACTTG
Source organism: Lepilemur ruficaudatus (assembly GCA_963574885.1). NCBI lineage: Eukaryota > Metazoa > Chordata > Mammalia > Primates > Lepilemuridae > Lepilemur > Lepilemur ruficaudatus. The sequence continues at coordinate 610 of CAUYRT010027138.1, read as the reverse complement.
TGATTTGAAGCATGAATTATTTAGTTGTGGGGGCTTGTGTTAGTTTCCCTAGGGCTGCTATAACAAAATACCATGAACTTGGTGGTTCGTGGTATTCTCCCACGGTTCTGGAGGTTAGACGTTTGAAATCAAGTTGCTGACACAGGGTTAATTCCTTCTGGAGGCTCTGAGCGAGAATTTGTTCCATGCCTCTCTCCCAGCTTCTAAAGTTTGCCTGCAATCTTTGGCACTCCTTGGCTGTCTGGAGCCATGAGGCTCGACCATATTTGCCTGAGCCTTACCCTCCCCCTCATAGCTGAAGTTAAGTTTCTGTTTCCCAGGAATGATGTTTCACTTTACAGCCAATGATGTGGCTTTGCATTTGCTATCCTCTGATTGGATGTTTTTGGATGCCTCGTTTACATACTGGACCTAATTGAGAACTGCAAGCTGTAACTCCTCAAATGCTTCCTGATTGGTCAGTCCTTTCTTCACCTAATTTGCATTGTGACTGGGCGGTCCCCTCTCACTTGTCTATAAAAGCTGTAACCTCATGCTCAATAAACGAGACTTGATCAGAATACTGTCTCGTCTCCGTCTGTCGTGTCTCTTGTCCCATCCAACTCCCGCT
>CAUYRT010027137.1:0-108576 GCA_963574885.1 Lepilemur ruficaudatus | reverse complement strand
GGCATGGTGGCGCATGCCTGTAGTCCCAGCTACTTGGGAGGCTGAGGCAGAAGGATTGCTTGAGCCCAGGAGTTTGAGGTTGCTGTGAGTTAGGCTGATGCCACGGCACTCTAGCCTGGACAACAGAGTGAGAATCTTTCTCAAAAAAAAAAAAAAAAAAAGACTCATTCATCTAAAGAAAGAAAAAAGCATAGTAATGGACCTAGTACTCAACAGTCTCATGAATATCTTAAAACTCTTTCCAAAGCTAATTTTTTTAACCATTGTGCCTCTCAGCTATAGAAAATTATAGGAAATAATGTAAAACCAATATAAAATTTCTAAAACCACTGGATTCAAAAACTGTTTTGTGGCAAGGTGTGTAGGTTTGACTTAATAAATGCTGTGTAGTATAAAGGAACAAGTATTAACTTGGGCGGCTGGAGCCCTGTGTTCATTTCAATAGGCAGCTTTTAACTTTTAATGAGCATTATCTAAGTGCCAGGCCTGGGGTTATGGTGGGGAACAAAACAAATATGAACTCTACTCTCTTGAGGTCCAGTGGGAAAGATAGACAGTAAATGAGAAAGCAAATTTCTAACAGTAAATTATGGTAAGTTCTATGAAGGAGAGGAACATGGTGCAGGTAGAGAGAATGACGGGGTAGGAGTGTCTCATAGATGGGATGAGTGAGGAGTACTGGGACACATATGGAAGAAATACCCAATAATAGTTGCTTAAACACCAAAGGAGGGTGTTCATCTCTGTGGATTGGCTGAGGACATGTCCAGGGCTGCTGTGGTAGCTTCCCAGGCTGGGACACATTGGCTCCTTCGATATTTTTGCTCAGTCATCCCCAGGAAGTTGCCCGCCTTTACGTGGTCACTGCCCAGCCAGTGGGGAGGGCGTGGTGAAAGGCAGGGCACAACTGGAACATTGCACACGTCCATTCTTCTCACATTCCACTGTCACATCTCGCTACATAGGAGGCTGGGAACTGAAGTCTTTAGTGGATGGCCGTGTGCCCAGCTTTAACTTCTGTCACACCGTCCTGGCCAACACAGTGGCCGTTAGCTACATGGAGCTATTTAACTTTTAATTAATTAAAATAATAAAAAAAATTATTTTCTCATTTGGATTAGCCACCTTTCAAATGATCAATAGCCACAAGTGACTCATGGCTACAGTATTGGACAGTGCAGATTATTAGACGAAGCATGTTGTGTTTATTAGTAGAAGAGTGATGTGACGCAGTGTTAATTTAAGAAAAACATTTTCCAGGTCACACTGAGGAGAACAAATGGAGGAGATGACAAGCGTAGAAGTGGGAAGATTAGTAAAGAAGCTACTAGAAAAGTCTGGGTGTGAGATGGTGATGGTCTGGACAAGCGTGAAGGCAGAGGGTTTAAAGGAGGGAGAATGTCTGGGAGTCTCTTTTGAAGTACCAATGACAGCACTTGTGTAGTTGAGATGTGGGATAAGAAGAAAATGAGGAATCAAGTATGACTTGTGTTTCTGATTTGAGCAACCTGTAAGATATGGTACCATTTTGGGAAAAAGATGACAGATAATAAGTTTGGGGAGGAACATTAAGATTTTTAAATATTTAAGTTGAGATACTTGTGAGATTCCTTGGTTAATTGAGTGATTTATTTATTGATTCCACCAATATTTAGTGCGTGTCTGATACAGGCCAGGCACTGCGGTGGATATGCAGAAACAGGTCAGGTATGGTAGAAAGAGTCAGTGGCTCAGAACTGATGCACACTGTGGAGCAATGGGAGCATCCCATTGGTGTTTAAAACCATGGACTTGAGTGAGATCACCTAGAGAGAAATGTAGAGAGAGGAAAAGAGGGAGATTGGATGCTCCAACATTTCAAGGATGCTTACAAAGGACTGAAGAGGAGGAGCTTGGGTTAGGAGGAAAATTGGGGAAGTGTGAAGTCATGGAAGCCAAGAGCTGAGAGTGCTTCAAGAAGGGGCAAGTGGATCAGCTCTGCCAAATGCCACTCAAAAGTCGTTTACAGTTGAGGATGGCAAGTGTCCGTTAGTCATGGTAACATGGAAGTTGTTAGTGACCTAGACTAGCAGATTTAGTGGTGTGGCATAGAAAAGTGCCCATCGTGACTGATTTGAGGAGTGAAGTTAAGGTATGCAGACATTTCTCTTGAGACAGTCTGTCAGTTTAGGGATGCAGAAAATGGAATGGTGTGGGGACGGACGGGAGAGCCTAGAGCCTGCTTGTCTGGGGCAGGGGCTTGAGAATAGACTGATGATACAGGAGGGAGAGGGAGGATGAAAGGGCCAAAGTTCTTGAGAAGGTGAAAGGGTTTGAAATTGAGAGCAAAAAGCATCTAGTCTTAGTTTTCACAGAAGAACTCAGCAGGAATGCAGGCAGGACTCTTCATTTCTCTGGGCCTCCACGCTCCTCCCCTTTTATGAGTCAAGAAGGTTGGAAGATAGGACGTCCCAGCTCTTGAGTTCTGTGAAATAAAATAACCAGATACCATGGAGATCTTAAAAGAGGTTGTTCCAACAGCAGCTTTGGTGGTTTATGTTGTGGTTCAGGAGACTTGTATTGTTATTTTGGTGAGAACTGCAGGGCAGAAAATCGCCATATGGGTAAACTTGGAGAAGATCTGATTCCTTCCAGTTTTTTTTTTTTTATTTCTCCCAGTTTTAATATCCAATGATTTGCTTCCCCAGAAAATGGAAACTGGGTGCCTTTGACTCCTCATTTAAATGGATTTCTACCATCATTAATGATAACCCGAAAGGAGAGCTCCTGGACGTGGGGGTAGGATGCCCTTCCTGGATTCTAAAGTTTAGCTTTTTCTTAATCTTTTAAAAAAGACATTGACAGCCCCCAAAACTTGGTGACCAACCGTGTGACAGAGAATACAGCTGCCATCTCCTGGGACCTGGTGCAGGCCGCCATCGACAGGTACATGGTGCGCTACACCTCTGCTGACGGAGAGACCAAGGAGGTTCCGGTGGGGAAGGAGCAGAGCAGCGCCGTCCTGACGGGCCTGAGGCCGGGCGTGGAGTACACGGTGTCCGTGTGGGCCGAGAAGGGGGCCCAGGAGAGCAAGAAGGCCGACACCATGGCCCCAACAGGTAACAAAAGAGAGATGGTCAACAGGAATTGAGTTTTGAGCTTGTGGGTTTGAGTGTGCCTGGTACCAAGCAAGACTTGGCTGTTAGAAGTCTTAGAGATCCAAGAAGATTCAGCTCTTGCGTTGATCTCATTGGGCTGCTCTCCCCAGACCATGAGGAGCTGTTTCGGAAACCACTTGGCCCCCTAGAAGGGAGAAATCAAGTTGTGAGAAGCAATGTTTTTGGCAGACTCAGCAAAAATATGTGTAAGATCTGGTTGTGGCAATGCTTGTGATAATACTATTAGAGTGCCCACCAAGAAAGTAAGTAGTGCTTGATAAAATGATAAATTAGGTACCCTGAACATCATGGCAGCTGTTTAATTGGTGGTCTTGATGTGCCATATGCTTCTAAGAAGACACCGTTCCTCTCATATTTCATGGAGCTGAGGGCCAAGAAAGAACGCGAAGTTTATAACGATTTGTCCTTTGAAATTGAGAACCAGGGGTTGCTTTCTCCCTCAACTCCCACCAGAGATTCAGGGTGGGGATAGGCATTGCCTTGTACTAAAAAGCTCTGGAAGATGAAAGTCATGATGATGGGGTGGTGGATGTGTCTTGTATGGCTTCAGAGCTGAGGCTTTTCCACACATTTCCTTTTCAGACATTGACAGCCCCAAAAACCTGGTGACTGACCGGGTGACAGAGAGTACAGCCACTGTCTCCTGGGACCCGGTGCAGGCCGCCATTGACAGGTACGTGGTGCGCTACACCTCTGCTGACGGAGAGACCAAGGAGGTTCCGGTGGGGAAGGAGCAGAGCAGCGCCGTCCTGACGGGCCTGAGGCCGGGCATGGAGTACTTGGTGTCCGTGTGGGCCCAGAAGGGGGCCCGGGAGAGCAAGAAGGCCGACACCACGGCCTGGACAGGTACTGAGAGGGACCTGGACAGGGAACCTTTCACGCTCGCCAGGAGACAGTCTTCCTGCATGAGTGCGGAGGGGCGGGGTGCAGAGAGGACAGGTGCTTCACCTGAGACATTCTTCAAAGTGGTTGCCTTTTTACCTTTCTGAGGTAATACGTCAGCATTGGCAGTTCGGATAAGACGAGTGAATGTGGAGAAAGTGGTGTGATGGTGGTGCCGAAGGTGGCCCCTCTACCCAGCCCCGCTCTCAGGCTCCCACCCTTGCTGTTAGGAAATGAGTGGGTGTTGGCCCCAGAGAGAGGCAGGTGCCTCTTCCGTTTCCGTCCTCCAGGATGGGGGCAGTGGTGGAGCATCTTCCTTCATTCCGTCTCCAGTTGAGGATCAAGGTGCTGGGACTACAGGCGTTTTGTGTGTGTGATGGGCCTCCGGCTCCATCTTGGAGCATCCCGGAGATCAGCCCTAGGAGGGACCCGGAAAAGGGCACTGTGCCCACCCTGAGGTCAGTGGGCCGCTTCAGGCTGCGTGGGCAAGGGCTGTCTGCCCTGTCCGTGGCCCAGTGCACGCAGTATGGCCACAGGAGTTAGAGGTGCCTTGAATTTCTTTATGCTTTTTATTATTTAAAATTAGCCAGCATGTTTAATCCAAAAAGTAGTATATGTTTAGAGTAAAAATTTTGAAATTAAACAAAGGTTTGTAAAACACACACACACACACACACACACACACACAACGCCTCTCCTCGTCCCTAGTGCCCAGTGATGCTCCGCAGAGGCCCCGTAACCAGCCTCTCCCTCCCTCCTGCCCTCTTTCCTCTCTTCCTCTCTCCCTTGTTTTTTTCTTCCCCTCTTCCTTCTTTATCTTCTCTTGGTTTTGCTTTTCCCATTTTTTAAGACAACTAAGGTGAGTTTATCATCTTTCTGCTTACTTCACAGAAATGTGAAAGTAACTAAGACAGACGTCTCAGGTCCACAACCAGGGGACGGGTGGGCAGTCAAAGAGGTGGCAGAACCTAAAGATACTTAAATAGTTACAGTTTTGTTTTGATTATGAAAGCAGGAAATTCAGTTTTTCCATGTGATAGAGAGAATAAAATCTATGCCAGATACCATGCTTTAGAAAATCAAACCAAGCTGATATTACAGAAACTCAAAATTTGTCAAAACATCCTAATTCGAAGCAGCAGCTGTCTGACTTCCATTAAAATACTGCAATTCGGTTCTCAGCTGAAATGCTACTGGGTAGAAAATAGCCTGGAGACATCTTCTTGGGAACTTCTAAATTAAAATAACCTTCTATGATAATTTTTTTTCAAAATGGAAATTTCCATTCATATCTTATCTGGTTTAAAAAAATGAGCTGTTTGGCCAGTTATTAATGGTATTGACTCGGATTTTTGCTGAGCTTTAGTTTTCCTGCTTGGCAGCGCATGCTCTCATGCCCACGCAGTCCCTCTGGTGTTCGGGTGGGGAAATGCAAAGAAGAAAGCGCTCGGCTTTCCTACATCGCTTTTCTTTTCCATCCTCCCTCCCTCCCTTCTCTCTCTCTCTCTCTCTCTCTCTCTCTCTCTCTCTCTCTCTCTCTCTGTTTCTCTCTCCCTGTCTCCTCACTCCTTTATACAAGCACGGTCTCCCCCATCTGCTCCCACTCCTTTCTGTACTGGTTTTGTATCTAAGGCCACACACTTAGATACGTAATAACTATAACTTTATATTAATATTTCTATACCAACTTAATTTCCATCATAAGCCCCCATTCTGCTTATTGATCATCAATCTCAGTAAGTGAAGGGTCTGTCTGCTCCTTCCTCAGGGCTGAATGTAAGTCTTGGGTGGGTTCCCAATGACAGGCATTTCTGCTGACTTTCCAGGCAGGGGTTTGCTGGGTCACCCTGGTCTCGTGTGCAGGGCCCTTTCAGATCTGCCACTTTCTCATCTTTCCACGTCACTTTGGGGGCCCTGCCAGCCTAGAATCCATCTGCTGGTCTAGGCAGCTCATATCCACCACGCTCTGGGAATCTGCCGGGGAAGTGGGGGCCCAGATTCCCCACCCTGGGACCCACTCAGTGCCCTGTTACTCTTCTCCTCGATGAGGCTGTACTTTTAGAATCAAAGGTCAGGGAAAGCTTTGTGGCCAGGAAGAACAGAGCCTGCCACCTGCTCGAAGGGAGGAAGAGAAATGGGAGGATGTGTCGGGAGAAAATACAAATTGATTTCTCAAAAATTATCTCGCCTCAGTTGTATAATAATAATGGTAATTACCTGACTTTTTACATACAGAAATCGACCCTCCCAGAAACCTTCGTCCATCTGCTGCAACACAGTCTGGTGGGGGATTGACCTGGACACCCCCCTCTGCTCAGATCGATGGCTACGTTCTGACCTACCAGTTCCCAGATGGCACCGTTAAGGTACGCACATGCCTTGTCGTTGCTCCTGGTGCCTTCTCTTTGCAGCCTCCATGCGAAGCAACTGACTTGGGCTGGTCCGCTCGACTGCTGGCCAATCGATCGAGTTGCTGGCCACATGTCTGCCCCAGGTTATTTTGCTTGCTGCTGGTCTTCCCAAGTAAATGTAAGCTCTGTGGGGCAGGAAATGTTTGTCTATTTCACTTTTCACTTTATCTAAAGTGCTTAGGGCAGTGCTTAGCACATGGGAGGCGCTCAATAAATATTTATTGATGAATCGATTAGCCCTTATTTCAAGGGTTATATTTCCTCCTCAGAATCTGAAAGCCAGCAAATTTTCAAAACTTGTCCCAGTGAAAAATTATTATTCCCTTTCCTTGGCAAGGAAGAAGAAGGGAGAAAGGGCAAAAAGGAAGGGCATTTTGGTTCATTCATTATCTTAATTAATGTTTACGATACCCTACTAGGAAAGTTAGCCCTCTGCTTGTAGAGGAAGTAAGACAGCTTCAGAAGGAAGTTTATTGAAATACCAGCTATCTGCGTGTTTCAGATATCAATGGCCAGTTTCACCTCTTGTATTAACATCTCCTTAGCCTGGCATTGCCAGCCTTTTACTACCCGTGGTGGCTGTAGTCAGAGCCCCAGTGTGTACCTGAAGGCAGAAGTCCCCAGGAAACCGGCTGGGGTTCCAGAAGCAGCAGTGCTCCAGCAGTGCTGAGTCCCTGTGGCACAGCCTTCAGAGAAGTGGCTGGTACCCGCTGGGATCCTGAACTACCACTCTGCCTTCAGAGGCGGAACACTGTGCCCTCAGAGAGCTTCTGTCACTAGCACCAGGGAGTGATATTGATGCCAAGGGTGCTAGGGGGTGATCGTGAGTAACTGGCTATTTACTACTGTCTGCTTTGTTTGGTAGGAGGTGCAGCTGGGACGAGACCACCAGAGGTTTGAGTTGCAAGGCCTTGAGCAGGGCATCACCTACCCTGTGTCCTTGGTTGCTTTTAAGGGTGATCGCCGGAGCAGGAGTGTATCCACTGCCCTATCCACAGGTAACACGGAATTCTGCAATAGAGCAGCGGTCCCCAGTCTTTTTGGCACCAGGAACCAGTTTCATGGAAGACAATTTTTCCACGGAAGGGGAAGGGGAGGCGGAGCTCAGGCAGTGATGTGAGCGACGGGGAACGGTGGTAAATACAGGTGAATCTTGGCTCACTGGCCTGCAGCTCACCCACCACTCACCTCCTGCTGTGTGGTCCAGTTCCTAAGTTTCATGGAAGATAATTTTTCCATGGATTGTGGGTGGGCATGTGGGGCTCAGGTGGTGATGAGGCTCAGTTCCTAACAGGCCGTGGACCAGTACTGGTTCACAGCCTGGGGGCTGGGGACTGCAGCAATAGAGGATAGGTGTTGAGAGGCCAGAAAAGCTGTCCAGGGAAGAGCAAATGCATACAGAGTTAGGGATTTCTCATGGCCTGGGAAAATGGAAATGGGGCTGTGGGTGCAAAAGAAACCTGTCCCAGGGTGGAGAGACTAAAGAGGAGAGCGAAGTGGAGTGTTATATACTCAGTGGGGGAGTGGGGCTGGGGGAGGAAGGGATGTGAACTGGACCTTATTTCTGGTATGTTTGGAGAGTTTGGTGAGAACAGAATGAGTGAGAAAAACAAGATGTGAGTGAAGCATTGGAAAAAGCAAAATAGTAGGAGGTTATAAAATAATTTCCAAACAAGATCAATTGTTTGAAAAAGGGAAGAAGCCCCACCTTCCTTCTTCCTTGCCCTTCTCCTAACGATGCTGTCCCTCTGCTTGGCTCCCAGTTGGTGCCCGATTTCCACACCCTGCGGACTGCAGTCAGGTTCAGCAGAACAGCAACACTGCCAGTGGCCTGTACACCATCTACCTGCATGGTGACACCAGCCGGCCCCTGCAGGTGTACTGTGACATGGACACAGATGGAGGCGGCTGGATTGTGAGTCATGCAGGGCCCTGGGGAGCTGGTTACAGCTGCTCCATGGGGTGTTTGGGGACTCTATTTCTTCTTCATCCGTGGAATAGAGGAGATTTTGTGGCTTGCAGCTGTGTTAAGAGGGATCCTAGCCCACTGTAAGGAGAGGGCCTAGTACTTAACACCTGTTCTTAGAATAGAGAGATGTTAGTGGAAAAATCAAACTCTACAAAATAATTTAAAGAGGTTTATTCTGAGTCAGTATGAGTGACTATGGCCCAGGGAAAACAAACCAAGAACCCTTCGGTAGGTGACCCCAAGGCGATAGGATTACAGTTTGCCTTTATACATTTCAGGGAGGCAGGAGTCACAGGCAAAGACATAAATCATTACATGGAAGGTATATATACCTTCCAATATATTAGTTTGGGCAGAAAAGGCAAAATACCTTAAAGCAGGGGCTTGCAAGTCTTAGGTGGATTTAGAGATTTTTAAATTTGCAATTGGTTAAAGTAACAAAGCGTTGTCCACAAACTTGGAATTAGCAGAAAGGAACATTTAAATTAAGATAAGGAGGTCTGTTAATCATCGTGTGATGTTATGCCAGAGTCAGGTTGCAAGAGCAAGCCATTATGTACTTGTAGGTCAATGGCTTGACTTGTAGGTCACTTAACCCTTGCTTGGCATGGCCTTAGGTCATATTATAATTTGGTATCCTATTGCCACAAAGAGTCTGTTCTATCAGTCTTACAATCTCTATTTTAATAGTAATGCTGGTCAGTTGTTGTGTCTAAACTCCAAACGGAGGGGGTATAATGAGGCATGTCCAACCTTCCATCCTGTCATGGCCAGGAACTCAGTTTTTAAAGTTTCTCTGGGGTCTTCTTGCCCAAGAAGGATCTGTTCGGTCAGTGGGTCAGGGATGAGGGTTGGGATTTTATTTTTAGTTTATGCAAGCTTGGTTAAACTAAGGCTGATGACTATGAAGGCTTGTGGGTTTATCATCATCTAATCATGCCCTATCTATATGTATTATTAATATCTATATTTAACCCTCTTCAAAGCACTTTCATAAATATTATGCTCACACAATAGCTTTAGAGTGACAGAGGATTATTTTTCCTGTTTTACAGATAGGAAAAGTGAGGCCCACAGACAGAAGTGCATTGGCTAAGTCACATAAATTAGTGACAAAGCTGGGACCAGATTTCAGGACCCCAGCCTCCTAACCCATTGGTCTTGCCAGTGGGTCATCTCAGGTCACCCAAGATGGAGATGGGGTTCAGTCCTCTGAATTAGAGTCTCTTCTCCAGGTTCTGTACTCTAGCTCCACAGAATAGAAACAAGGCCTTTGGGACTTTGCTTTGAAAGACTAAGGCCTCAAAGAGGGAAATTTGGGTAATGTTCTAATCATCCCTCTTCTGTGTAGAAGTTTTATTCTCTTGGGTCATTGTCAGCTTAAACCACATGACATCTTCTTTGATTGAATCTGCCTGATCCAATTATATGATGAGCTGTGTTTGAGGCTTGCGATCTGATCCTTCCATCTCCTGCTACCTGGTCTCTCCCTGTGTCTGAACTGATAAAGGCTTTCACTACCCAAAACCAGCATGCAGCAGGAACCTGCTGTGTATCTGCAGCTCACTGTGGCAAAGAGAAAGCCTGATCTCATAGTGCTCAAACTAGATTCATTTACACATTTGCTCAGGGGCCTGGGAAACCAAACACACTTGAGCAGCCATGAATAAAATGATACCATCTGATGAGCTGCAATGAAGAAAACTTATTATCTGCACAGCAGCATCTGACGGCTGAAAGGCGGATTGGCTGTAGGAAATTCCTGATTGATTTATAAAAATAGCAGAGCAGAATGTAGCATGGGAGGTCTTCTACATGACCAGACCCATAGGGTGGTTCCTGCTGCTTTTCAACAGCACCTTTGTAACTCTAAGCATTCTGCCCCTCCAGGCCTAAAGCCCAGTTTCCTGCCTTTGTGCCTGTAATTGACTATTGGCAGGATGTTTGTATGGTCTAGTGTGGCTTTTTTGAAAGCCAATCTTGCATAGGGATAGGGAAGGAGTCATTTGTCTGAGCAACCTTTAGAAAGAGATCTGTCAGTCTGTCTGCCTGGGAATACCCATGATTTACTGCAAAAATATTTATTGACTGCCTACTATGTGTCAGGTACTGTTGTATGTATTCAAGATCTGGCAGTGAAGCAAACAGACTGAAACCCCTGCCCATAGGGAGCTTGCCCCTGCACATGTCCCTTACTCAAACACAGAGGTTGGTTCCATAAATAATAAAACCACTCTGCATTCTAATCCACATCAGCTCGCCACCCCATCCCAGACTCCTGGAGGGAATGTGTGAACTGAGATCCTATAGGCTTCTCCCTAAAGCCACTATTCTCTGGAAGGCACATGGAGTCCTGAAAACTTCTCCAACAAGTATTTTACTGACAGTTTTCATGTTTTTTAAGTTCAAGAGTCTTTTGTCACCGAAGGATGACCTGTAGTCCATTGCTGCTTTTTTTGTGCTTTTAAAATCCTTTTAAGGTAATTCTTCTCCATCCCAGGCAGCAGGAACTCAATTTGATGAATAGGCCAGAAGAGCTCTGCCCTGAGGTAAACTCTGTGCTGGTGGGAGGCTGGAAAGAACATCAGCAAAAGCTTAACTGTCTCAAATATTTCCATCTTTGTTTTCCATCTTGAAATTCTTAAGGACTGCATTAGAGGCTCTTTCCACAAGCATTTAAATGCAATTCTGACCTTTTTCTCCTGACTTAGTCATTCAGAACATCAAGTAAGTTCTAGAATGTAATGGCAACTCTGTAGTGTGGAACCAGACATAAAGAGGTTTTTTTTCCCCCAAAGACCGATTTGCGAGATAATTTTGTTGTTCCCAAATAGTTCCTTATAGGGTGTTTTCATCTCATACCATGGGAATGGACTAGATTCTGAATGAGTCAATTAAAGCCACCTGATCAAAATGTACAAATGATCCCTGTGGGTAAGTTCATTTGGAATCTGATGTAATAAAATGTAAACCAACATTTATTGAGAGATAATAATAACTTATTATATCTATATGTGCCAAAGTCTGGCCTAAATACTTTATGATTTACTATGATTAATGACCTTGCTGAAGCCTTAATTTAAGCCCTTGATGGAGGGGCTGTTAACATCTTGATCTAACAGTTTAGGACAGTGAGGCTTGTCAAGGTTAACTAACTTGCCCAAGGACATGGCTAGTAAGTGTAGAGCTGGGTCTATACAGGGATGCAAAGAGCACCAGAGTCATTTTTTAAAGCTTCCCTGGCCAAGCTGAAGCATTATTTACAAAAAAAAAAAATCAGCCGGAACGTTCCTATCAAGCTTGGGCTCTGTGTTTATTGACTGGAGATAAGAGACCAAACGCCTTTGTAATGTGTCTGTCCAGGATTGCATTTGAGCCTGACCTTATAATGGGGATGTGCTTTGACATGACAGGTGTGGACCCAAACATTGGTGCCACATCTGTGCTAGGATTCCACTGTCCATGACACAGGAAGAGTCCCAGGGAAGGGGTTGGGACAGGCACCTTGCTAGGAAATTAACAAGTCCTGAGTTTCTTAAGAAATTCTATTTGAGAAATAGACTCAGTAGAGCTGGTATTATCAAACTTTCTGACTGAAAGATAAGATTTGTGTGTTATCCTTGCATCAGCCACTAAGTAAAATGGCGTCACGTATACTCGCCCCAGGGCCAGCACTCCACAGATGTGCACTAAATCAGCGATCCCCAACCTTTTTGGCCCCAGGGACTGGTTTCATGGAAGACAAGTTTTCCATAGACTGGGGGTGGGGTGGGGTGGGCATGGTTTTGGGATGATTCAAGCACATTACATTTATTGTGCAGTCAAACCTCTCTGCTAATGACAATCTGTGTTTGCAGCCGGTCCCCTGCACTAGCATCACTGCCTCAGCTCCACCGCAGACCATCAGGCATTAGATTCTCATAAGGAGTGTGCGACCCAGATCCCTCGCATGCGCAGTTTACCGTGGGGTCCGGCTCCTATGAGAATCCGATACTGCCGCTGATCTGACAGGAGGTGGAGCTCGGGAGGTGATGCAAGCGATGGGGAGCGGCTGTACATACAGATGGAGCTTTGCACACTTGCCTGCCGCTCACCTGCTGCTGTGCAGCCAGTTCCTAACAGGCCACAGACCATATCCCGTCTGCAGCCCAGGGGTTGGGACCACAGCACTAAATGATTGTTAGGTAAGTGAATAAATGAGTGAAGAAAAATGAAGGAAGCCAAGAAATCAATAGGGCATCTTTCAGAGATGGACACTTGAGCGCAGAGGGAAGTGAGCAGTGTTAATGCAGTGTGTCATTGTCACGATCAGTCCCAAATTCTGTTCGGCAGCTCTTTTCCATTTGTAGAACATTTTTGCATGTACCATTTCATTTAGTCCTCCCAGCATCTCTGTGAGGCAGACTCTTCTCTCCCATTTCCATTCCCGTTTTACAGTGAGCTGGCCCAGGGTTGGGGATGGAAGTGACTCCCTCACTAACCCCTGCCAGGAGGTGGGCATGGTCTGACCTGGCCTCCTGCGCCAGCAAACATGGGCTTGTGCTTCATAAGGAGTTACATGTGAGCTCCAGGTGGAGCCTTCAGCATTGTCACAGGGGAACGTGGTCTCTCCTCCCTCCCTGTCTCTTTCCAGAGAAAAATATAAAGAAGGCACAAATATCAGGTGGTTTACCTTACCAAATTCAAGATAATGTGTTTAACTTCAAGGCACATGCTGTGCAGTCTGTTGGGAAGGAAGGAGATTAGATTTTGTGTTGGGGCTTCTGCATTTGAATGAGTACAAAGGGAAACAGGCAGAGAGAAAGCCGCAGTTCCAGCCTTTGCTTAGTGGGGATCATTTCTGAGGTTAGCTAGGACAGCGTTGAGCGTGGCTCCCAAGGTCACGCGGAATTATGCACATTATCAGTTCCAATAGTGGGCACAGGTGTGTGCAGCTTTTCTGTTCTTTTCAGGTTTACTTCATATAAAAGAATCCAATTTACTCGGACTGGAACTGCCTTCCTTCTCCAAATGAGGAATTTTTACAAAGGAGCAGCCCACGCTCTTGTGAAATAGTGCCCAACTCTTTCCTCTGTTTCCTCCCTTCTCACTTGCTCTGCAGCCCATTCTGGTTTGGCTCCTTCCCTTATCTCTCACTAACACAGACCCTGCCAAAGTCACCAGTGATTTCTGTGTCACTAAATTGTAGGGACAATTTTGGCGTCAAGTTCCTTTGACCTCTCATCAGTATCTGACACTACGGACCACACCTTTCTCCTTGTGGCTTTTGTGATTCTACATTTTTCTAGTTTTCTTTCTGCATGAGTTGTTCTTTCTCTCTCCTTAATGAACTCCTCCTTCTTGATGTGGCTGTTGTGGATTCAAGGTCCTCAAGGCTTGATTCTGGGCCATTTTCTCTTTTCAGCTCTTATTTTCTTCCCAGGTGGTGGCGTCATTTCCCAGGACTTCATCGTACTCACCAGTTACGATGAGTTAGGATAGGTCGGGCTATGCTGCAGTAGTAAAACAACCCCAAATTCCTATGATTCAACAAGTGAAATTTTTATCTCACCTGTGCAATGTCTGCTGTAGGTTTGGCAGCCACTTATAAATGATAACTCAGGGATTCAGGCTGTTTCCGTCTTGTGGCTCTGCTGTGTTAACACGTGGCCTTCACCGTGGCACCTGGCAATGAAAGAGAGAGCATGGAGAACCCTACCCACTCTCCTGTGCTCTCACATGTACAGCCTTTTGGCTAGAAATAGTTATATGGCCCCAACTTAAATGTAAGGGAAGCTGGAAAAGGACATCTTCCTGTGTTTCTGGGAAGAGGAATGTGAGCTGGGACTTGGTGAACTCCTAGCATTGTCTCAGACACAGTCCTACCTCAGATCTAGCTTAGCCCTGTCTTTAGAACTCCAGCCTTCACATTAACTGCTCATGTGGCATCTTTGTTCATGAGGATGCCTCAGACATAACTCCCACTGAGCATGACCCAGACGAGCTCCTGATGCACTCATAAAACCCATCCTCACTCGCAATCCCCCATCTCAGTGAATAGCTGAGAGAATAGTCATCTGCAAGCCCAAACCGTAAGAATCACCCTTGACTTCCTCCTCTTTCAGTTCCACGTTCTATCACCGTCTGTAACTTGACCTCCTACCACTTCCAAGCGCCCCTCCCATCTGTCCCCTGCAGTGGTCTCCTAACTATCATCTCACTTCCCCTCTTGTCCCTGGCCACTCTCTTCTAGCCAGTCCATTCTCTACACTGCAGCTGGAGGAATCTGATCAAGACCTCACTTCCTGCTTAAAACCCTTCAACAATTTCCATCACTCTGATGACGGGCCAAGATATTCAACAGTCCCTGTTCAAGCCCCACCAGGACTGACCCCTGCTGTTATTCCAGCCTCCTTTCCCTTCCTCAGCCCCTGGCAGCCCCAGCATTGGCTTCTCGTCCTTCTGCCTGACTCCTCCTACTCATCCTGCAGCTCCCAGCCACGGCCTGGGAGGCACTTTCCTGGCTCCTTGGTTGGGCCCTCCCATTTTATGTTTTCACAGTCCTCTTGCATCTTTCCTTCATAGCCCTTATCAGTTTGAACTGCATATTTATTTGATTATTTAACTGAGTCATTTCATTTCCTGGGCTATTATCTCCATTAGGGCAGGGACCATTTCTGGTTTATTCACTTTTACATCATCTTACATTGTGCCTAGTACACAATAGATGCTCAGTAAATATTTGTTGGATGAACTTTTTTCTCCATAAGTATTAAATAATTGCTATGTTAAGAATCAAGGGAATTAAAAAGTACTTCCTACTTTCTAACTGTTTAAGGGTGAAATAGAAGTAAGGTAGAAATAACGTAGAAGCCTAACGTGCCCCAGTTGAGTTGCACAGGTGTTGAAGGTTACAGGTGAGAGCCAGCAGGGGTCTGGAACGTCCTGCCCTACACAACCCACCACTAGCAACTGAAGCACAAGTTCCCCGAGTTTCTTCCTGGGGCACTGAAAGAATTGAAATTTCTTGGGGACAAGAGCCTTCTCTGCTTTTGTTGTACATGTTTCAGTGCCTAGCATACGGCTATATACCTGAAGGATGCTTATTAATATAGTAGAACGAATATAGTGGATCTACTGTTATATAAATAAAGATCATTTCTATGAAAGCAAGAAAAGTGTGCTAGCTGGAGGAAGTCAGCGTTTGTGCAGGCTCCTGAACCCCTCCTGTCTCCCGGGACCACCTTGGGAAACGCAAGTATTGCTCGCCTGCTGCTCAGTTACGTCTGTTCGCTGTGTCAGAGTGAAGCATCCGTCTCCCTTCTCAGGTCTTCCAGAGGCGGAACACCGGGCAGCTGGATTTCTTCAAGCGCTGGCGGAGCTATGTGGAAGGCTTTGGAGACCCCATGAAGGAGTTCTGGCTTGGTATGATCTCTGAGAATCCAGCGGGGCTGGGTTTTGACTTCCCCCTTGACAAGCGGGTTAGGCAGCTTAAGGGAGCTCACCACCTTCAGGGAGAGGCCCTGTGACAGGGACACTAATGAGCCTGCCCAGCAGGGGCCTGGTGGGCAAGCCTTGTGCTCGGGACTTGTCACAAGGTAGGACTGTCACGGGGGTTTTTATGCTGTCTCTAAGCTCTACACGATCTGCCCACAGCCTGAAATTTCTTAGAAACCCAGTAGAAGAAACATAGTTGGTTGATTGGGATTCTGGGCTGTAACTGGAAGGCCATTCTGGTAGTCCCTAAAATCCTGCCCGTGAGGCCCGGCACTGTGGGCATTGTTTTTTTCCTTTCCCTCTGCTTTCTTCTGGAGCAGATGTTCACAGAGAGTGAAATGGCCAAAAGCGTCAATTGGGAAATGACGAATCAAAAAATCATAATCTGGATACTCAGTATCTAACAGAGTAGATGATATCTGTGGTTTTCTGAGTACGGAATCTCTTCAGAGATCTTAGAGCGAGTGGTTGCCCTGCTCCTCTACTTAGAGAGACAAATGGGTGATCAGTAGAACTGCTTTTGTTTAGAGAGATGGAGCCACCGAGGCAGAGTCGTGTCAGCATTTCCCTGCCCTTCTCACCACTCCCTTCTGTAGGACGGGGTTTCCACACTCCTCAGGAATAACAGGATGAGAAAGTGAGCCACCCCAAAGAGAAAGTATTGGGAAGGCCCCTTATTAGCAGAGAAGGGGACGGCTAAGGTGCCTTGCGGTCCTGAGCGTCTCAGCTGCAGGTGGTGAGTGTTCACTCGCACACACGGGTTGATGGGTTTTTGAAATGCCATTGATTACTTCTAGGACTTGACAAGCTGCACAATCTCACCACTGGCACTCCCACCCGGTACGAGGTGAGAGTGGACTTACAGACTGCCAACGACTCCGCCTACGCCACCTACGACCTCTTCCAAGTGGCCTCCAGCAAGGAGCGGTATAAGCTGACAGTTGGGAAATACAGAGGCACAGCAGGTGAGAAAAAACGTTTCCTTCCTGCTAGGAAAGGAAACATTCACTGTCTGTCCTCTAAGGATTGGTTTGCCGGGGGCCTGAGGGGTGGAATATTGTTCTGAGGGGTAAATTGTCCTCGTTGACAATGGAGGGCCTGCTCCCTGCTGGGGTGGGGCTGAACAAAGTGAAATTGGAACTTTTATACACTCTCCATCGACTCCTTCCCCCAAGAAAAACGCTTTTCTTGTACTCTCCCAGTTCAGGCTGTTGTACATCGACTGATGACTCCACCTTCTGAGCAGTTTCGTGGTGCCTGTCAGTGTTTCATTCGGCTGTAGCAGTGTGGCTGTCATCTTTGTCTGCACGGCTGTGTGTGTGTGGGGGGGAGATCATGTATGCGTTTTGTAGTACTTTGCTATAAAGACAGAAAATGAAAGTGCTGATTCAAACTATAAGAAGTACAGGTCTCATTAACTAATACAGCTGCGACAGCACAGAGATGAGCAGTCCAGTGGGAAGCCAGGGACTCTTTAGCCTCGATTAGCTGCTCGTTGAACTTAAGCCAGTTGATGGTGTGTTCATTTGTGAAGGAAAGGAACAAAATTAGGCAACATGACTGAAATAGTGGAATTATAGCAGCAAACATTTTATTTAAGAGGGGGAGCGTGGTTATTGTTTTAATACTGAATATTTTAAAACCTGTACTTATGGTTTTTAAACCCTAACAAGTAAGTCCGTTGTTTGACTTTTGCTTGTTTTAACTTTGGCATAACCACGTCAGAATGTGTTACCCGCCAAATTAACTGACTGCATAAGATGTCCTTAGACTCACACATAAATAGATGCATAGAGATGTAAGGTAACTTGCAGAAAGTCAGCCAAGTGGTAAGAAACATAAAGAGCTATGGGAGTGTGGAGACGGTGGGTGCTCTGACATCATCAAAACGGCTGACGGGGCAGCCCTGCAGGACGGGAGCTGGAGTTAGATCTGAAAGGAGGGTGGGACTTGGGTGGCAGGAGAGGAAGGGGCTCTCCAGGCCTGTAGGAGTGTAGGCGTGAGCAAGGCCGAGCAGCAGGAAGTGAGGTGCACTCTTGAAGCCTTACGGCACTCCTTGAAACTGTCCACTCAAGGACCCCTGGTAGCAGAAGGCTGTGAACAGGACCTCTGAATGTCTGGGGGCTTGATCTGAAGGGGCCAACTGCTCATACAATTTCTTTGAGATCTTACAATTTCAGTTTTTAAAATAATCCCATGAATTTTACATTTGCTCTTGTTTCCCAGTGCCTAACATGGAACCTGGCACAGAGAAGGTGAGTTCCAAATATGAAATCACCAGCAGAAATTTTGTATGTGTGTGATCTTACTTTTAATAACTTAAAGAATAGTCCCTGAGACTCGAGTCGTTTCCAAGGGGTCAGGGAAGGCGTGAGTTTGGTAACATGGTGACATAGGAGGAGACAAAGGGAGGGGTAGGCACCTACCAGAGCGTGAGGAGTTTGGGCTACAGACGCCAGAAAACTGTTCAAGGATTCTGAGTAGTGGTTGGGTGGGGAAAAGTGTTATTTCAGGGAAAAAATCCTTGAAATAAAGGCATTGCAGCTAGAAGAGCCTGCACGGCTTTGGGTACTGTCGCTGCGTCCCTCAGTGGTGCTGGGTCTCCATGGGCGGGAAACAGGCTGCACTCCATCCACTCAAAGTATAATTTGGTCACGCGTCACTTACTGGCAAGGATACATGCTGAGGAATGGTCTTTGTGTGAATATCTTAGAGTGTACTTACATTAATCTAGATGGACGAGCTTACTGCACACCTAGACTATAGGCTATAGCCTAGTCTTGCTCCTTGGCTACAAACCTGTACAGCATGTTACTGTACTGAACACTGGGAAATGTAACACAACAGTATTTGTATATCTAAACATACCAAATATAGAAGAGGTGCATTAAAAATACAGTGTAAAAGATAAAAATGGTACCCTGTTTAGGGCACCTACCATGAATGGAGCTTGCAGGACTGGAAGTTGCTCTGGGTGAGCCAGTGACTGAGCGGTGAGTGAATGTGAAGGCCTGGGACATGACCACACACTGCTACAGACTTTGTAAACACTGCACACTTGGGCTGCACTAGATTTATAAAAAAAGATTATTTCTGCAATAATAAATTAGCTTTTGCTTACTGTAACATTTTTATTTTATAAACTTTTAAATTCCCTTTAACTTTTTGACTCTTTTGTAATGACACTTTGCATAAAACACAAACACATTATACAGCTGTACAAAAATAATTTCTTTATATACTTACTCTGTAAGCTTTTTACTATTTAAAAAATTTATTTTTTTTTTACTTTGTAAACTTTTTTTGTGAAAACTAAGACACAAGCACATGTTATTAGCTTCGGCCTCCACAGGGTCAAGGCTCATCAGCGTCACCGTCTTCCACCTCCATGGCTTGTCCCACCGGAAGGTCTTCAGGGGCAGTAACATGCGTGGAGCTGTCATCTCCTGTGGTAACAATGCCTTCTTCTGGAATGTTTTCTGGAGAATGTTTTACAATTAACTCTTTTTAAAATTTATTTTTCATTTTTTCTTTTTAGCTACTCTGTGACCAGGGAAACTTTTTTTTTTTTAATAAGTCGAAGGAGCACACTCTAAAATAATGATAAAAAGTATAGTATTATGTACATAAATAAGTAGCATAATCATTTATTATCATTATCAGTAATATTTACTATACGTAATTATGACTGGCAGCTCAGTAGGTTTCTCTACACCAGCATCACCACAGAGACGTGAGGAATGTGTTCTGCTAGGACGTTAGGTGGCTATGATGTCACTAGGTGATGGGGAGTTTTCGGCTCTATTATAATCTTCCGGGACCACCGTCGTTTATGTGGTCAGATGTTGACTGGAACATCATTATGTGGTGCATGACTGTATAAAACATGAAAGTCAGGCATAGAAAAAATACAACTGGGAAATGAAGATGGGCATTCATGTGATTACAAGGATATTAACAGAACGAAGGGAGACTTAAACATGCAGTTTTGTAGGACTAAGCACACTGCCCACCTCTTCCCTACCCCCTGCCTCGCTTTTAAATCAGATCAGACTGCACGCCTGACAGCTCATTGCAGGCTGGCTCGCCCTGGTGCAATGGGCATGCACATTGTAGTCTCCCTTCGGCCCTGTGAGCCTCCTGCTCTGGTCTCAGTCCTCGTGGAGCCTGCCTGGCCATCCCTTTGGTTTCTAACACCAGTTAGTCTCTGCCTTTCTTTCTCAGGCTAAAGGGTGTCAGTCTTCACGGGCTCTGTTCGTGGGACCCTCCCCAGAGAGGATACAAAGCTGGGTGTTTCCCTCTGGCCCCTGTGCCCCATATCGCTACCCGAAGCCCAGCGCCCTCACTGGCCTCCTGCTTGGAGACCTCACTCAGGCCCATCTTCCCAGGCTGCACATTCCCCTTTCCTCCCCATTAAAATTTGCCTTTTCTGAAGCCTGTTTTAAAATAATCCAGTAAATGAACTGAGGCTAATGGGAAAGTGAGTGAAAGGGTGTCAACATATTCGTGAATTAGTGTGATTCCCCTCCCAGGTACCCTATTTGCATTTTAACCGTGATTAGGGGATAATTCCTGTTCTATGGTTGTTCAGGCCAACAGTGCCAGTCATTGGAGGATGTATTTTTTAATAGGACGTATTTTTTAATAGCAGACTTTCACACAGCACTTAGGCAGCAATCTGGTCTTCCCATGTGTACTATCATTCCCACTTTTAAATTCTGAATTACAGTGGTGGGGTTAGTGGAGTTTCAGCTTTCCTTATATATGTTGATTGGTCCACGAGGAGGGTCTTAAAATTTAGAAAGCTTCTGGCTACTCATGTCCTAAATGATGAGGCACTATTTAGAGGACACAGCATTCAAGTGAAAGGTGAACATGTTGATACCTCATACGTGAGCCAGCTCTCCCCGCTTCTAACTTCATTATAGCTCTGATTGGAACTGACAGATGTGCAGCCCCGGCAGAAATGTGCAGCTCAAGGCTTGTCCCCTACTCAGACTGTCCAGGTGGGCTCGCAACTTTTGACTTCCACTAAAGTCATGTTGGAAAACTCGTTTTTCTTTCATGAAGCAAACACCAGCAAGATGATGGTGTGTATGTTTAGTTTCTGATTCTGAGTCTTGGAGTGGGGCAGGGAGGCTATCTTACAAGCTCTACCTTCAAGATGCTATTTATCTATTCAGAGATTATAATGAAAACAGAAAGAGCTAGATGTCAGAATGGTGCAAAAAGACTTCTGTAGACTAACCAATTGTTGACAGGCTGTTTCAAGTACGATGTGTGTGGGACTTGGTGGTGCCCAACCCAGCGTGGGTCCAACCCTGGGAGCACTTGGAAATGTGACTAGGGAACTCTGAGTATTTGGTGGGCTGGGGCCAGGGATGCCAAATATCTACAGTGAAGAATTATTCTACCCAAATGCCAGTGTCTTACTTGTTCTGAAGTGGAATTTTAAACACTGGCACTTGGAAAAGAAAAAAGTTAATGGGTACATGGCCAAAAGGGAAAGCTAGAAAGAGCACAAGTCACTCTCTCATTTGCCCACTTCTGATCCCAGGATAAAAGACATGCAAGGTCCAGACACATGGTCCTGTGTCTATGTGTGGCTTACAGGGGATGTGATGTTAATGGCTTCTCGTTGGCTGAGATGGCACAGCTGCCCGGGTCATCTTTCCTGTCCCATGGATTGCTGGAGGAGGAGAGTGGGTCTCAGGGTGACATTTTGATGAGAAGGCTAATGAGTAGCTTGAACTCACCCTGACCTTGGGTTCAGACCTTTTACAAGACTGCCACCAACCTCTGCAGCCCCTGCTCTCACCGTGTACGCTGTGGACACTAGGGTGGCTTCCGCTTCTAGAAGGTAGAAAATCTACCTGTGAAACAAACTCCCACATTTGGGGCAAAGTCTGCTTCACCTTTCTTTATCCCAGTGCCCAAGTTTAGATAGTCACAGACATATCTTTAAGAAAACCTCTGCACAGATTCTTAGAAAACAGCTCTGGGAACTTTCTATACAGGTGAGGTAAGGTACACTCGTTTACAGAATGTTACTGAGGAGACTTTGCGTGTTATTTCAAGCTGTAGTTGACTTTCTGTAAGAAATCTGAAGCGGAGAGGAAATGTACATGACTAAAGTGACAGTGTCCCTCTCTTTGATCGGAGAAAGCCACTGGGGCAGAGTAGTTCTGCTGTGTCTGCACGGGAGGGCCTCTGCGCCCGTCCTCCCCGTGCCTTTGCTGGGTGGGGTATGAGCGAGCCGCAGTGTGCAGTCGCAGAGCTGGAGGGGCAGATTGGGATGTTCCCTTCACACAACGTGTCACCAACTCTTTGTATGCCTACCTCACCTGTCCTAAGTCCAAACTAAGTTTTTGAGAGCAAGGACATCCCCATTTTGTACTCCCAGAGCCTAGCATGTTCTGATCAATAGCAGGTGTTCGGTAAATGTAGCTGAATAAATACATGAGTGAAGTTGTAGGCCAGAGGTCTCATGCTTTAGCCTGCACAAGATCATCTGAAGGGCTTGTCGAAGCATGGATTGCTGGGTCCCACCCATAGCTTCTGGTTCTGTAGGTCTGGGTGGGACCTGACAATGTGCATTTCTAACAAGTTCCCAGGTGAAGTGGATGCTGCTGGTTGGGGACCCCACTTGGAGAACCCTGGTTGCAGAGGCTCATTTTTGTCAGCATAATTACAGCCCCTTGTTGAAATAAGCAAGCCCCAGGTGGAGTGGTGTCTCAGAAGGGACGCTGGACTTGGACCCTGAGGTTGGAGATTTGAGTCCCAGCTCTACCACTTTTGGACTGTGGGACCTTAACAAGTCCTTTGAGTCTAACCTTTGTGAGTTTGTGTCCCTGTGGGACTAAGAGGTGCCCTGCCCACCTCCCAGGCTTGCCGTGAGAGTCAAGTGAGAACATACGTGTGAAGATGATTGATGAACTCAGAGATTAGATAAGTGTAAGGATCGTTGTTGCAGGGACAGGACTTGGTTAAGCTTGTGATTGATATGGGTACTTATTGCCTTTTATGAGCTGAAAAAGAAGGTAAACGTATAGAAGGATGACAAATACGATAGGAAAATAGGAGAAATATGAGAAATATGAGTAAAATAAACCAGATTTCTAGACAGGATGCAATGAGGCACTACATTGTACATTGTGCCCAGAAGGGGTCTAGAAGTTCGAGGGTTTGTGTGTGTGTTGGCAGGGTGGGTTGGAGGACCCATGAGGAAAATCTTCCTCAGGAGCGGGGATTTGGACTGATGAAGGGCAGAGAGAAACCCACAGAAGCAGGACTGATCACAGCAGAGGGTGCCTGGTGGGGACACTGGGACGCGAGACTGTGCGTAAGGTACCGCCAGCTACGGGCCTGCAAAGCAAGGGAGAGCGACTCACCCCACGTGGCAGGCAGCAGGGCGTTGGGCCTGAGATGATGACAGTGGAAGTCTAGGGTTCATGTGGGCTGGGAGCAGGGCCTTGGGGGGGGGAGCCGAGGGTGTACTCGGGTGGCCTGCAGGAGGAAGGGCTTGATGGTGGGTATGACGGGGCTGTCAAACACGGCTCAGGGGTTTCAGGTCTGGGTGGTGGGGTGAAGGGTTGAGCTGTGGCAGAGGCGGGCAGGGCAGAGAGTGGTTTTCTTGTGTGAGGGTGTCAGGGACTATGGGGAGAGTTGATATGTTTGGCTTTGGATGTTTGACGTGACTGTGGAGCTTCCCAGTGAAAATGCTATTGAGATCGTTGGAGAAACAGGCCTGAAGCTTGGGTAACAGGCCAGGAAAGAGAACCCATTCACCTGTGCCACGTCCTCACGCTGGCCATTTCGATAGAGAAGGCACATAACTGATCAGATCCTTGGTGTTTTCACGACTAGAGATTTTCTTGCTGGGTCCCCTTTCGATCATCCCTCGATGGCTAAACTTGGGCTTGCGCTTCCTATTTCTTCTCTCCTGCAGGGGATGCTCTTACTTACCACAATGGATGGAAATTTACAACTTTTGACAGAGACAATGATATTGCACTCAGCAACTGTGCCCTGACGCATCATGGTGGCTGGTGGTACAAGAACTGCCACCTAGCCAACCCCAATGGCAGATATGGGGAGACCAAGCACAGTGAGGTAGGTGACAGGTGAACAACTTTTCTGTCCCAGGCTCTGCCCACATTCAGCTTCCAAAGGGATACCTTCCAGGACAGTCTGGCAGCCCCTCTCCTTCCCAGGCTTCCAGTCTGGGCAGCAGAGCTTCTCCTCTAGGCTCCATGGCCTTGAGGTCATGTCCCTCCTGCCCACTGGCTGTGGCCCCTGCCTGCTCTGCACTCCCACCTGTGCTGCACACTCAGGGACAGGTGGTGGGACTCTCAGGCTGCCCATTACCATGTAAAGACAAATGATATGGGATCTCATTTTACTGATTCACACATGGACACTGTCAGCTTGGGCTGCTGTAACAAAATGCCACAGACTGGCGGGCTTAAATGACATACATTTATTTCTCACAGTTCTGGAGGCTGGGAAGTCTGAGATCAGGGTGCTGACAGATTCAGTTCTTGACGGCAACTCTCTACCTGGCTACAGATGGCTGTGTCTGTCTGTATCCTCACATGGTAGAGAGAGAGGAGCTCTGGTCTCTTCCTCTTCTTATAAGGGCATTCAGCCCTTCATGGGGCCCCAGCCTCATGACCTCATCTAAACCTGACTACCTCTCAAAGGCCCCACCTCTAAATGCCATCACGTTGGGGGCTAGGGCTTCACCCTATGAATTTTGGGGAGGCACAACATTCAGTTCATAACAGATGCTTCCCAATCCTTTCTAGTTGCCCTAGTTGAAGCAGAGCTATTTTTTTCAAGTTCTTTGATCACCAGGAAAACAAAGTCTTTTCTGCCTTAGGTCAGACCCATCCTTGGGTCCCTTTTACCCAGCACCTGCCCAGAGCATTGTGGAAGCCCAGTCTCTCCACTTGAGGAGTGTGCACACAGGGCTAGGAGTCCAGCAGGCTCCTCTCTCCTCCCTTGTTCTGAAACTTTCCTACCTGCCATTTCTCCACCCTCCACGACCACCGTATATCGTCCTGACTCTGCCAGCTACAGGGCACCTCCAGCCTGCTCCCTCACAGCTCCTTGAAAATTGCATCTTTGCTTCTCCTCACCATTAAACCTCTTCCCTCCGAAGCCCCTTGGAGTCCCCATCCTGAGTTTTTAATTTTCCCTCCTACGCCCTGATCCTAAGCCACCTCTCCCCAGACTTGCCTTGTGCCAGTGTTACTATAAATATTAACATATCTAAAGTCCAGGTACATTTTGATTACTTTAGCCTTGACTGGGCTGCAGGACTCCCAATCCTTCTGTGATTTTTCAAACGGAAGAAGAAATTTGCCTGCGGGGAAGCCGAGTAGGGTGGGCCCATGAATCATGGTGGCAGCTTGTGGGCCGACTCAGGGAAGCCAGTGATAGGAGATCAAATATTTGAAATGAGCAGCCAGCATGCCCTAAACCATCCCATATTTGCTAATAAAAGACATTCATCTGGTTAATGTGCTTTTCACAGTCTGCAAGGCATTTAGCTTCTTGTTTATTATTTACCTCACAAATTAAAATACATAAAATTGGTCACTTGGGCTCTTTATTGGCCAGGTTGCAAGGTTATTAAGTGAATTAAATATTATTGCGCTCACCAGTCAAAAGACATAAAATGAAATTTAGTTTTCAGCAGGCTATTTGTTACCCCAGAGCTAATATCTAAATAGTCTAAATTGAAAATGATTTTACACAATTGGCCAATTAATATGTTTATTTTTGCCTTTAATTTTTTGGAAAGGGAAAGAGTGAGGCAAAGACAATTTGTTCATTGCTGGCCAGGTTGACCCCGTGTTATCTCTGCCGCAGCTCTGGCCCCGCCCACCTCCTGGCTGCCACCGGTCATCCCACGGTAGAGGCTCCACGTCCGCCGCCTGTCTCACCCCAGCTGCCCAGCAGGGGGCGCACGTTTCCCCCACCCCACCTCCCCCGTATGGTAACTGAGGCAGGTCCCTCCCTCTCTCCCCACCCCCCCAGCGGAGAGGGAGTGGTTTCACTGGTAAACAAGGATTCCTTGGTGCCATAACCCACCCTACTTCCTCTTGATGTGGCTTTTTTTGTGTGTGTAGGGAGTGAACTGGGAGCCGTGGAAAGGACACGAGTTTTCCATTCCTTACGTGGAGCTGAAAATCCGCCCTCATGGCTACAGCAGAGAGCCCGTCCTGGGCAGAAAGAAGCGGACGCTGGCAGGAAAGACGAGGACATTCTGATGGCCCATTTGAGCCATCGTTGTGGGGACGTGCCCAGCCGGGGTTGGGGCTATGCAGGCTTGGGGTGGGGTGGGGTGGGGCCTGGTGACTGGAAGGTGCAGTGGTCAGAGCTCTGGCTGCCGAGGACGCTGGACAACCCACAGAACACATCAGGTCCCCCAGCTTCCAGTCACAGGGGGTCCTTCCTGTCACCCGCATTTTTGCCCATCTGTATGAGAGGCCTGACCATCAACAAAATAGTAGCTGCACAGGAAGTACGGGGAAGACAGCATTGGAACTGCAGGGTTTTCCAGCCTGTCTTCAGTAACAATTATACTGGATTAGGGCAAAAAAATGAATCAATCCAGCACTTTATGGATTGGAAGTTTCTAGAAATTCGTGTGTGTACCCACCCCCCCACACACACACATTTGAAGCTCTGCTAATCCAAATCTCTCTAGGAAGAAGCACCGCAGAGGGGTTCTGATTACCCTGGGTTAGGGCTGAGGCAACCCACACTTGTTACCTCCCCTTCCCACTGGATTTAGAGGAAAAGAAGTGTAAATTCCCGCTCTCTCAAATTGCTGGTGTTAGGAAGAATAAAGAGAACACAAAGGGTCCAAGATGGATTCACATTTAGCTAAGTTCTGACCGGGATCCAGCATGCTGGAAACCCAAGCTCCCATTTTACTGCTATTTTTAAGCGCCCTCTTTCCAGCCATTTGCATAATCACTTTCATAGATCTGCATATGTTGTGAATAAATTCTCACTAATTTCAACTTTAGTTTGACTCTCTTGATAATTGGTACCTCCCAAGACTCTCCCGTGACCCCCTCTCATGCCCGTCGGGCCTCAGCCTCCCTGCCCCGGCTCCCCACGCTGTCGGACCCCTGGGTGTTCTGAGGCTGCTTGGCGCTGTGAGGCTCATGGTTTTTGATTGGACACTTGGCAAGGTCAGGTCCTTTTTGCTTATTTCCTATCATTTTGGAAGGCTTTTTGTAGTGAAGTCAGTGACCATTGAAATAACTTAAATTCCTATTCAAGAAAAAAAATAATAAACCACATGATTAGAAAAAATTGCCGTCTGGTATTTTCCCCACATAAGTGCACTTGAATTCTAAATTTAACCTAAGTGCCAGTGAAGGTACAATTTGTGCATTGCAATGGAATTTGGTTGGCTGTGGCCTCTTACTTGTGTGATGGCAAATGATATTTGGAATGCAGGAGAAGTGGGTGGGAAGGCAGGCAAATGCCCTAAAAGCTGCAGAACCCTCCAGGACGGGGGTGCAGCTCATTGCCTAAGTTGCTCCAGGTTTCAGCCCCTGGGTGAATGCCAAGCCATACTCCTGAAACCATTTTTGTCAACTTTTAGGGTGTTCAGTATCCCCCTGTCTTGCGCTCCACCTCTGCCCCTCCCCAGACAGACACATTGAGCAGTGCCGTGGTAACTGCTAGCTCTGACGATGAGCGGTCTGAATGAAGTACGGTTTGAGTGTTGGTGCAGATCATTTAAAATGTGCTTGCATGTTGTTTGTTGATTCAACAAGAATTTATTAAGTGTCTGCTTTGTATCAGACAGTGTGCTGGGCGCTGGAGGAACAGGTGAGCAAGAGGTGGGCTCACAGCTGTGAGCAAGGCAGACACGGTCCTGGTACTAGCGGAGTTCGCGTGCTGTCGTTCATCCATTCAGCAAGTGTAGCTTAAGCCCTGTTACCACCACGTACTATTCTAAGCATTTGTGTCGTACAAGTGAACAAAACATAACATTCCTGCCTTTGTGCTTATATTCTATTGGTGGAGACTGACGATAAACCACAAATAAATGTACAATTTAAGAAGTGGTAAGTGCCGTAAGAAAAACAAAGTAGGATTAAGAGACGGAGGTGGTGAATGGTAGTGGACTGTGAAGGCTCCTCTAAGGAGAAGTTGACAGAAACCTGCCAGGTTTCTTCCAGTCTCCACCCAGCTTTGGCAGGGCCTGAGCCTGAGCTACCTTCCTCGTCTGTCTTAAAGATCTGCCTGCACCACTTCCCAGTTCTAAGTCCTCTCCTCGAGTTCCCTTCTGTGCTCTGTGACCCTGTTTGCAAGTGGAACGCTCACCTTTGTGATTCCGAAGCCTTGGGCTCATACTGGTGGTCCAGGCTTTTTAGAAAAATGCCTTCTTTGCAAAGTGGATCTGACCAGGGTCTGACTCAGAGCCAGGGATGGTGGAAGGTGGATGGTGCTTCCCAACATTGAACATGCTTGTTAACTGTGCCATTAACACACACAGGTTGCTGGAACCCTCCCCAGACATTCTGGTTCAGTAGGTCCAGGCCCAGCGGGGGCTGTGCTGGATTGGTGACCACTCTTTGAGTAGCTGTGGCGTAGGGCATCACCCATGATCTTTGTGCTCTGGAGGAGTCTGTGATGGCAGCAGATGACAAAGTGCACACTCCCGTGTTCACTGACCCCAGGGTTTCTCCCCCACCGGTCAAGAAGAGAACTTTCAGAAAACTGGAGTTTCTTATATTCTTTTGCCTGTAGGACCCATGGTGCTGGAAGGGAGTGGGCAGAGAAAACCTCAGGTGACCCTTCAAAGGTTCTGCTGGGGACAGGGAAGGAAATCGGGGGAAGCTCATTTTCAAAGGGTCTTTGTCTGACTGAGGAAAACATTCCAACCCTAAACTTCCGTGTCTAATCTCATTTTAACATGACCAGCACTGGCAGCTTCCGTTCTGGTAGCTGAATATGGGCCCATGGAATGGGTTTCTTTTCAGAGAGGGTCAAACACTTTTCTTAGAGCCAGGTTATGAGCCTTCAAGATTTTGAAGCTTACAGGGACAATTTCTGCCCTTTAGGACAAACTAAAGCTAACAAAAGCTCTCATAGAAGGTACAGGCTATAAGCCAGGCGCTGGGGCAGTAGCGAAGACAGAGTCTCGCCAGCATTTGGTAAAGTTTCAAAGCATTGCCTACTCCACGGGACACGAGCAAGGCAGTGAGGAACAAACACAACGGCTGCCCTCTAGCAGTCCCGGGTGGTGGAGGAGGCGGCTGCGGAAGCCAACCACGACCATGGGCACACGGCACGGGCAGGGCTTAACGGGCATGGACTGAGCACTGTGAGCAGAGGAGGGTGGTGAATCCTGCTGGGGTGCCGGAGGGAGAAAGTTCCATGGGGATGTGATGTCAGCAAGGATGAGTCACCAGGGGAGAAACCAGAGGCCTGAGGGGAGGCAGGGCGCCTGTGGCAAAGGACACTGGTGGCAGAGTTGGGAAGGCATGGAGTGTGGCGTGTCCGAGGGAGGAGATGTGGGGTGAGGAGAGCTTGGTGGGCAACCACGCTCTCCAAGCGTGGGCAGGGCTCTCCCTTTGCCATGGCCGTGCTGTGGTTCTCAGCTCTCACCTGCCCGCGGGGGTCAGTGGGGAGCTCTTACACGTACAGGCGCTCAGTCCCTCGCAGACTCCGCTTCAGCGCATCTCGGGAGTCCCATGCCTCTGGCTTTCCAAAGCTCCCAGGGGATTCTGACGCGCAGCCAGGGTTGGGAGCCCCCGCGCAGATGAAAGCGTTTGGGCAGTGAGGGACACTCAGGGGTTTTGAAACCTGGGAGAGACAAGGTCAGGCTTGCATGTGGGAAATATCAATCTGGCGACAGGATAGAGAATGGGGCGGGAGGTGTCAAGGGAAGTTTTGGAGAGAGGATGGAGATTCTCAGGCGAATTAAGGTCTAACATAGTAGTTCAAGCAAGAGGTCATGGCTTTCTTGGCTGATGGCAGAACTGGTGGGGAAGGGGAGGAGGGCACAGAGGAAAGAGTCACCCAGGAAGAAGAATCAACGGGATTTGAGGAGGGCAGGCAGTGCAGGGGGGAGACGTCCTGTCGTGGCAGAGCTGAGAGCTGGAGGTTCTGGACAGCGGCTGCCTCTGCTTGTCAAATGAAGATAAGAGCTCCGTGTTTTAACTTTGAATTCTTGGGGATTCAAGGATTGTTACAGCCAGAAAACGCTGAAGGAGTAAGGAAGAAACAGAGAGAACGACTCAAGGAATGTGATCAAGGCAGAAAAAGAGCCAGGTGTGGTGTGTGGGAAGAGAGCCGTGGACAGGGAGAAATGCAATTGACTGGATGGCATGGCAGCAGGGAACACAAGCATAAACAGCGAGAGGCTCCGGCGAAATTTAGTCAGTTGCTGGAAAAGGTCCTCAACTGAAAAAATTTCCAAGTCATTACCTTAAGCCCTTGGCCAGGGCGGTGGGGAGCATCAGGAGGGAGTTGCTGTCAGCGATGAGCTCATCAAGCAGGTTTCCGCCGGAGCTCCACGCAGGAGGCGCGCTGCACTCGGCGGCCTGGCCAGGAGGTGGCAGTGTTGTCCTGTGCGGAGCTCTCACCCCTTCGCCTATTCTCTCTACCCCAAAGTGGGAATTCTGGGCGAACAGTTTCCCCTCTTTTCTTCTTTCCTGGGTAATACTGTCTGCAGAGTCAGCCTCTGAAGTCCAGCTTAGCATCCAGCCTGCATCGGTGGTTGCTCTGGCAGTGCTGTTGCTGGACTAATGCACAAAAAGTACCTGGGAACCACCTTGAAGAGACTGCCTGGTGAGAGCTGGACCTCTCCCCAGACCCGGTGGCGAGGGACGTGGGCGGAGGTGGTCAGCCTGATGGAAAGTGACGGGCTGCCCCTGGAGGGGATTTCAGCCAGTTCCTAATCTGTAAGTGAATTCACTTCCCCAATTTCTTCTGTCGGTTGATTCTGTGGGGGAAATGCTTTGAGTTCCAATTCGCATGTTATATAAAGAGGCTAGGGCTGGCGCGATGGCTCACGCCTGTAATCCTAGCACAGAGGACAACGCAGGAGGATTGTTTGAGGCCAGGAGCTTGAGACCAGCCTGAGCAAGAATGAGACCCCTGCCTCTACAAAAAATAGAAAAAATAGCCGGGCATGGTGGCGCATGCCTGTAGTGCCAGCTGCTTGGGAGGCTGAGGCAGGAGGATTGCTGAGCCCAGAGTATGAGCTTGCAGTGAGCTATGATGATGCCACAGCACTCTAGCTCGGGTGACAGAGCGAGACCCTGTCTAAAAAAAAAAAAAAAAAAAAAAAGAAAAAGAAAAGAAAAGAAAAAGAAAAAAAGTTCTCAGGTTAGCCCATAAAACCCTGTTTATGCTATAATACATATGAATTTCAGTAGACTTATACTGACAAAAGTAGAAAACAACAGTATTGCAATATCATAATTTAAATAAAAGAAGGAAACAAAAACAGAACAGAAAGAGTTCTTTATTTTGGTGAGTTAGGAAAATTAGGTTTAATTAGAGAAGGATGAGGAGGCGGATGGGGCTCACTGTGGAACTTCTGAAGGAGACATTTGGGCACGTTAAGGGCTTATGGGCAGACCCTTGACTGTATTCAATAAGTTTCGGACTCAAAGGAGTTGCTCCTACACGTTCGACAGTCTCTGAGGAGGCAAAATCAGCAGGTCAGCCTGGGCCACGATGCCCAGTGGACAGAAGGAGCACTGAGACAGGAGTCCAAAGACTTTGGTTTCCATTCCGGATTTGGGTAAGTTGGCTTACTTTCTCTTGGCCTCATTTTCTTCTTTTATAAAGTGGGAATCAAATGAGATAATGAAAGTGCTCTTTATGTATTATAAGGCACTCTGGAATGGTAAGACAGTGGGCTTGGATCTCTGCTCTTTACAGTTTCATTCAAAACTTTCTCTTTTTTCCTTGATAGAGGTGTATCTCTAGCCAGCTCAAAAATGTATTTGCTATGAATGTCCACCAATGGGATTATTGTGGGTCACAAATGGAAGCAAGAGAAAGGGAAGAGTGAGAAAGAAAGGTTAGTGAAGGTCAAGGAGAATCTGCGTGCGTTTCAGAAAGGGTTTCCCTGGAGATGATGTTGACTGAGCTGTAGGCAGTGGCAGGCACAGCTGATGCAGGGAGTGTGTGCCAGCCCTCCGTGCCCCGCTCCCAGACGGCGTTCCCCTTCCTCCAGATACGCTAACATTTATCAGGCACTTCTAAGCCAGGCTTTATATGTATTATCTCATTTAATCCTCTCGTTCCTGTGAGGTAGGTACTGTCATTAGTTGTACTTTATAGGTAAGTCTTTACAGAGAGATTAAGTCATGGGCCTAAATTACTTACCTAGTGAGAGCTGGAGTGAACATCAGGATCAGGACAACCCTAGTGCTGAGTCCCCGCCCACTGCACTTATGGCCCCCAGAGAGTCTGACAGTTTCTGAATGGTCCCCACCAGGCTGCACCCTGCGTCACTACTCCAGGGTGCACTGCACCTTGTGGACTATGCCAGTAGTGCCTTCTTTCCGCATTTCTTCCTGTGTAAATCTTTAGACAGCTTCTGGGTGATCTCTCCCAGCCTGTCCTGAAGCCAGCCTTGGAGCTTCCCTTTAAGGAAGCAATGACCACCCTGTATCGTGATGGTCTATTTGCTTATCTGTTCAGCCAACCAGGCTGAGCCCCTCCAGGACAACTTGTTATCTCTGGCACCTAGTGTGCTTGGCACATAATAAACAGCCAAAAATGTGAGTGAAATAAGTAGCCCCCAAGGGGGCTAGATGGGCATGTGCATGACCATTCCTGAATGACGTGTACCGTGTGGCACTGTCCACAAGAGTATTTGAAAACATCCCCTTGAACGTATGATAGAGACAGAAAGCTGGTTGAAGGGGTTCTTTTTTCAGGCTTGTAATCCTGTGACCTTGAATTTGGGAATAATACTAAGGTCAAAGGGCAAGGGGCCAGCGCAGAGTGCTCCAGCGAGTTAAGAATGCTAATGGAATGATGGTGTTGTCCAAATCCGTATTCACACCCAAGGCCAGGGCTGAGCCAGGTGGGTGGGGCTGATGGCATTTAGTGCTGGCAGCCCCGCAGGTGTGCAGCAGCTGCTGTCCCCTCCTTCCCCTACCATGGCTTCTGGGCAACACTTCCTCCTCTGCACTGGAAAGCTCTGGAATGCCCTGGAGGGATGAACAGGGAGCTGAATGAAGATTCTCTGTTCTCTAGTCAGGAGTGTGTGGCTATTCCTGTGTGGTGATTGCCCTGGGGCAGATAAGGCGAAGGGTGAGCCTGTGCTATAGACCTTCCTCCCCAGGCCCTCCTTGAGATGCAGTCAGCGAGGTGTTTTGCTGATGTGGTTGACCCCTCCCCCTACAAGCTTATAGACCGCGCTGTCCGGGGTGGCAGCCACTAGCCTCATGTGGCCATGGTGCACTTGAGACATGGCTGGCATAACTGAGCTGGTGGACCTTTAATTTTGTTTAATTTTCATGAATTTTAAGTAGCTGCTTGTGGCTAATGACACCATATTGCACAGTGTAGCTATAGAACATTGCCACCGTTCCTGGTTCTACCCGACATCCCTGCTGTGGATGGTTTCTGCTTTAATGGCAAGCTCAGCATCATCGAGAGGGGAGTCAGGAGCATCTGAATTCACGTCCTAACCAAGGGGGAGCTTGAACAGGAGGCACATATTCCTGCGTACACGCACACAAACACGCACGTGTCTTCACCCCGAGTGGCTGCTGTAGAGGCTTTGGATCCCTCCTCCTCCCAACTCTGGGTTTAACTCAGAAGCCTAGTTTTTCTTAAGTTTTTGCTGTTTCCCCTTTTCCTTTAAGACGACATTGACCCTGATTGACCTCACTGAAGGGAAAGTCCTCTGTGTTGCCAAGGAACATCGGTGTGTTTTTCTGCAGCTGGCACCTCTGAGGGACTTCTGTCTCTGAGGTCGTCTGTTTTGCAAATATGGGCGAGACAGCCACATTCCTGGTCCTCCAACCCGCGACTCCTCCAGGGGAAAGGAAGTGCCTGGGGAGGGCTGGGCCTCTGTGTGCCGAGGTCCCTGCACCCATCTCTTCTGAGCGATGTCTGCACGAGGGTCATATATACCCTAATGTTACGAAACTAACTGTCTGACTCCAGCAAGTAAGGCAGCCAGCACAGCTTTTAATTTTCAAAGTTTTTTATTTAAATAAGTTTTTCTTTTGTGTATGTTTGGATTTTACAAAAAAAAAAATACTGACAATACTATACAGCTTGGAACATTTATAGTCTTGAAGAGGTGACAGCCCTTTCTATACATCTTCCCCTCCCCTCCCCCACAGAATAAAGAATGTGCACCCGCTGGGCACGGGGAGACCTCCTCTGAGTGTCGGCCAGTCTGGCATAAGCTGCTCAGAAGTCTGGGCCTAGGGGGCTCCTCCCCAAGCCTGTGCTGGTCTAGAAAGCCTCTTTTTGAAGAAAAACCTCCCCAGATAAGTTAAGCAGGCTCCAGCCCTGGGGTCCCACTGGTTGCCAGTGGCAGTTCTGGGACAGAAGCTGGGAAGGAGTGAAAATGGAGAAGAGTGAAGGGTCGAGCACTGCGGTCCAGGGAGGAGAGGGAATAAGAGAAGCATAGAACATGGAGAGAGAGACGAGAATAAAGTGGGAAAAAGAGAGTGGACACCGGCAATTGCCTTGGGGTCCTTTTAACCAACAGAGATTTGAAGGCCAACTGTGCACCTGGCGCTGTGCTAGGTGCTCCAGTAAAGGTCATCAGGGGAGGCTGGTCTGGGGAACAGGCAGGCCTCGTTCAGGGTAGGGGTCTTCTGGGTCCTAGGCTCTGGGAGCAACTGAGAAGCGAGTCTCTGGGTGTTCTGTGCCTGCAGCTAGAGCAAGTCCACATTAGCAGACAGCAGGGGCGCTGTGCCTGGAGACGCGGCCTTGCGGTGGCAATGATGACTGACTGCTGTCTTAACTCAAAGGAACAACCAGTTGTCATGGAAACCATGTTACTTGTACGGTCCCTGGTCCCAGTAGTCCACTCTCCTAGATCACATCTGACACCCTGTTGCTGAGATGACAGCTGATGTCAGCCTCCACGTCTCCCCATGTCATCTAGTTTAGGGGGACTCAGAGGTGGAGACAGGAAGGGTAGCTCATCCCGGTGGGCAGTGGGAGACGTGATGGGGCAGCCAGTCATTGTGTGATATGAAGGGGACAGCCAGAGGCTCCATGACAAGCTCTCCACGTGACAAGGGAACAGAGAATCAGAAAATTGAAGGGGGTTATGAGTGGGGGTGCTGAGTGCCCAGGAAGTTTATGGTCACATAGGGTGAATATGACTGGCTCTAACATGTGTGCAGGTCTGAATTATGATTCCCAGGGTCACCTGTCAGACAGCCCTGGCACGAGAGTCACCACTAGATGCCCACCCTCCACGCGCCTGGAGTACACCTGGAGGGCAGGTGAGTACCAGGTGAGCCCAAGTGAGCAAATAAACTACATTTTTCCATTAACACAATCTTATAAAATTTTGGTTCTACTATAAATACAATAGTTTAGCTACATTATTAATTAGACAGTGATTTTTGCCACTGTTTAGAACAGCTTCCCTGGGGAGATATTTCAGCAGAGCTTCCCAGTAGATTTGCAAATGAACTTTTAGGGCACAACCTGATCCCAAGTTGAGAATTGTCCGTCTTTGTAATATGGTCACAATACAATCAAAATACCAACCAGTCCATCCTACAGATGGACTAACTGCCTCCCAACCTCAGCCCAGTGAGGGGAAGCTCTTCCCAACTCACTGCAGATCTAGTTTACATGTCCTCATGTACTGAGGGCACACGCGTCACCTTCGTGTACTCTCTTGCAGCACTCAACTTACTCTCAAACATTGCAGCAATCAGCAGGCTTACTTAGAAGAGAAGGTCACTTGGGAGAACTGGTGAGGTATGAGTTTACCCTTAACATCATCACATGTCCAACGGCAACCACAGATGGTTATGAGTACCTACGGTGTGCAAGGCACTTGCCTGAGCTTCAAGGTAAATGTTAATAAACCTTGTTATAGTTTCGTCCTATTTTCATTTAAACTCTGTTACTTCTGCATCCCTTCTGCAACATACCATGCACCCATTACAGCCTTGTGAAACCGTTTCCAGTGTGCCTTCTGTGAGACTGTGCTGGTGACTGTTTTAATTCCTTCCCTGCTGGAAACCTCCAGTTACACTGGAGATACCCAGCTCAGGTGAGCATCTCCTTATCCTTCTCATCTGTAACACACACATTGCACAGGTACAACGTTGCAGTACACTCAAGTGAATGAGTGGGTTTCCATAGCTTTCCAGCAGTCACTACCAAGAGCTGTTTGTTTTTGCTTGGAGAAGGGTACCTTGCTGAGTGGTTCTGGGGGTAGCATCTCAAAAAGAGGACTTGGACCACATTAAACACCTATCAGTGGTAATGAGGACCTTGTCATGAGTTATGAGAAAAGAGCTTTCAATAAATTTTGATCCATCACACTTTAAATGTTTCAGCACAGGTGAGGGGTCAGAAGCAGAGGAACTTGGTGTGTCCGTATCAACATACACAGGGGTGGGGGATGTACCAGGTTGCTGGAATGTCCAATCAAGAGTATTTCCAGTAAAAGGCTATGTAGAGATAGACACAGGAAAGCACACATCTCTAACCTGAGTGGTGTAAGGAATGGGCAGTGTGTAAGGCCTTGTCTGGTTATATAATTGTATATACATATGCTTGAATTTGGCCAGGCTTCCCATGAGATATTTTTGCAACTGTAGATAATATACTTCCTTGCACAAAGTATACATACAATGACCATTTGATGAACAGAATGTACTTGCCCAGGTACCTGTTGCCTGAATTTGTGTGTGTGTGTGTGTGTGTGTGTGTGTGTGTGGTGTGAGTGGCGTGCACGCTTGGGAGCCATATGAAGATGTCTGGATACATGTTCTTTGTGCTTTTACATACGGCGTATGCCAGAGCTAGGTGGAAGGTGCCTGGGTCTGCGGTGAGAGCACCACTATTGGACACACAGCTGCCCAGACAGTACCCAAGAATTGTCCACGTGCTCCCTGGGAGTGCCCTAAACTGGGACACGGAGTCTGAGGTTTGTTCCTTGGTTGAGTAGTTGCTCTGTGCATATGAGTGTGTCACTTCAGGGATTCCTGCTTCTTTGTGTGTGGTTGCAAGAGGCTTAGCCCCAGAGAGGGGACACCTCTGCCTCCGGCCTAACTAGACAGGCAGTGATGGCCTCTTCTCCATCTGGAGAAGCTTGGGCTGAGCAGAGATCCAGAGGTCTTCTTCATCCTTCTTCTTCTTCTTCTTCCTCTTGTTTCGCTCTGGCTGTTGGCTGCTCTTGCTCCACCGGCTCCAGCAGCAATGGCAGCAGATGAAGAGGAGCGTGATAATCACCAACAGTGGCAGCCCCAGGAGGACCCCCAGGCAGATGGTGTTGAATAAGCCCTCTTGGTGTTTGGTCGAGATGGTATCCCAGATAGCGCTGAGGAAGGCGCTGATTCTCTCCATGGCGCTCGGCTGGATGGGGCCAGAGAACCCTCTCAGCTCACTAGCAAGTCCTGGGCGCAAAAGGACGCAGCCTTGACCGCTTGTAATTTATTCCTCTTCCAGCTTTGGGCTTGGGCATGCCACCAATGGCACCTGAAGAGATTAAGAGAGACAATTCAAAAGAAATGCAGTGGGAATGGTCTACATTTTTAATAGCAGCATAGATTTTAGGCTTAGGAAAGGGGAAGGAATTGAAGATTTCCAGAGTTCACTAAAATTGTATTGAGACTCAATAAACAAGATAAATGCACGTGTTTAGTCAATAAGCATCAACGAATTCTTGCTATGTACACACATTATATTGAACTTAGGATATAAAAATAAATAGTATATCAGGTGTGGCATGTAGGAGGCGCTCAGCAGTTGTTGGATAAGTGGATCGATGTGTGTTCAGTGTTCTGGTCAGGGCTGGCTGCCTGGCCCCCAACAACAGCAGTTCTCAATCTTTTGTCCACTGCAGCTCACCTGACAGGTGTTGAACTCACACTCCCCGAAGGGCAGTTTTATATGTGACCTTCTATTAACATTTTCAAGGCTTGTTAAAGCTTAAGCTCAAGACGAAATGTCTACGTCTTGCTGCCTGCCATAGGGACGTGGGCCTCCTCTCGGGCAGAGTCATCAGTCCTCATCCTGGCTCACTCCCAGCCCGCTTCCTTACCGTCCCTCATGCCCCCTTCCCTGCTCTATGCCTTCTCCCCTCCTTACATCCCACTCCTGTGCCTGTGGGGTCCTCTCCTCTCGAGGCAGGGAGGAACAGGGGTGACCATTTGCTGGTTATCCGCTTTCTACCTTCCTCTCCCTCTTCACCCTGTCTCTCTTTCCATCCTGCAACCAGATATTCCCAAGTCTCCTTCCCTGCCTGCTCCCTTTCTTCTCCTTGGGAAAGGACCTTGCAGGCTGCTTGGTGATGCGGTTGGAAACTAGGGTGGGTTTCTGGGTGCCTCACTGCTCCTGTCCTGAGTGTGCTGTACAGCTGAGCTGCTCTGGTTCCCTGTGCAGAGTGGCCCCTCTTCCTTTGTCCCCCCCCCTCCACCTCTCCACGTGTAGCATAGGGCTCAACTCTCAAGTATGAGGTCTCAGAGGCTC
Source organism: Lepilemur ruficaudatus (assembly GCA_963574885.1). Taxonomy (NCBI): domain Eukaryota; kingdom Metazoa; phylum Chordata; class Mammalia; order Primates; family Lepilemuridae; genus Lepilemur; species Lepilemur ruficaudatus. The sequence goes on along the minus strand of CAUYRT010027137.1, from coordinate 69,988 downwards.
TCTTCAGTTCTGGAATTATAGGTGCTTATGTCCAAACAAGACTTCAAGGACAGGCATGATTCAAAGAAATTTAAGAGACCTCTTGGTGTAAGACATTGCCCAGAACCCAAAGATCAAGGAGTCGTTGATTTTCAGGCTGGACATTTGACAAACCATCCTGACCAACTCTCTCACTTAAAGATGAAGACTCTGAAGTCCACAGAGGCAAGGGGACAACATCTGAGGCCACCCAGAGCTGCCATGAACACTGAGACCTCTGGACAATGGATCCAGCACTTTCCCAAGGATGCCAGGCAAGTGGAGGAACTAAGGATGACAATGATGTCCCTTTATATTTGTATTTCACTTGATACTTTTTAACTCACCTTTACATGAATTTTGTCTTTTAAGTGAGGACAAGATGATGCTATGTCTATGGAGAGCAGCCCTGGGGGGCCTGCGCCCAGAATTCAAGGTTGGCTCAGGCTTCATTCTGTTGCCCTGCCCTGGAGCATACATGCAGGGCCTCCTAGGTGGGGTTTTATACATGGTACCCCAAGAGTTGTCCCCGGAGGTCTAATTCCCTGGATAACACACCCTATCAATGTCACATGTTCCCCATGCCCATGCCCGTCCAAGCCCCAGCTGGCCTCGGTCTCAGTCTGCTGGCATGGCCCCACCCCCTCATGACATTGTTTGTACAGTTTTTGCAATTGTATAAATTGGCACCTACTGCTGAGCCATTTGGCCCATCGAGCCTGAAGTCATGCTATAAGACGACAACAATAATTTTATCTAACTTTTATTAAGCACCTGTTGTATGCCAGGCACTGTTACAGGCACTTTACACCTATTAATTCATTTAATCCTCATTACAACCTTAGGAAGCAGGTAGTGTTATTCCCCTATCCTACTGCTGAAAAGATGGAGGCACATTTCACACGGTGAGTGGCAGAGCTGGCCTTGCTCATTCTGGGGAGTTTGGCTCTAGATCCCCACGGGGTGAGCTGTTTACACACTCTGCTCTGTGGCCTCCCATTCTTTTGTGTGGAATTAACCCATTTTTGGCAAGCAGTCCAGGACTTACGGAATCTTACAATATTTGGCCATTCCCCAGATTGACTTAAATGCTTATCCCAGTCTATTGTAGAAAAGACTGCAAAGAGATTTATTTCCCATTGTTAGATACTTCCTAAATGCATGAAGATACATAAAATGAAAACCAAGTCCTGCCCAAGTGCAGGTTTATTGAAAGCATATGGATGCCTGAACTTAACCTCAACACACCACAAAGAAAGTGTTCTGAGAAGTCATACGTCTTGCCGGAGGCTCTGCCCAAGCCCCGTGAGGGTCTGGGAACATCCCACAGCATGGACCTGCCCACATGCCATCAAGCCACCAGGCTCTTTGTGGAGAAAAGCAGCCCCTGGGCTGCCCAGGAGCCCCAGCCTTGCTGCCTCTCACACCTCGCGTCTCGCTTCTGGATTTTCCTGCTCCCTTTGCCATGACCTTTGTTTTTGCCTCAGCCCGTGTGGCCAGCATTTTTGGTCTGCTTGGAGGGATTTTTCTGCTCTATTGTGGGAAGACTTCAGGTGCTTTTCTCCAATTTGATCCTCTCCTGATTCACATTAGATGATGACACCACAATCATTCACAAATGCTCCTGTGCCAGGGGTCGTGCTGGTCCCTGCGGGGGGCAGAAGGGCATTGGGGACCTTCCTGGGAAAGAGAGGAAGGAGGTGGAGCCCTTGGAGAACATTAGAGCAGATTTCATGTAGGTGGAGCCACTTGAGGAGGACCTTGAAGATGAGTAGGATTTTGACAGAGAGACATGGGTGTAAAGGGTGGTTGAACATTCCGAAAAAACTTCTAGAACAGGAGCAAGGAACAGGGAGGCTTCTGGTGAGCCTGGGCTCACATGGGAAAGGGGAGGGTGGGAAGGAAAGCTAGAGAAGCAGGCGTGGCCAGGGTAGAAAGGGCATCATAGGCACACGTGCACTCTGGGTACATCATGGGTTGTGTTCTTATTTGGGGACTTTACAGCAGGAGAATGTTGTGATCAGAGCTGTCCTTCAGGAAAAGGTAACAAGATGTGAAAAGCTCTGGAAAATGTTCTAAGAAAGCTCTTTATCCATTTATCAGACATTCATTGAGCACCTAACATGCTGCATGCCCTGCTAAGTGTTGAGAATACAGTAACGAATGACAAAGAGATGGTTTCTGACAGTGTGGAGCCTGGTCCATTCCAGGGAGTTATTATTATTGAAGGATCAAGTCATAAAAGACAAATATAATAAGCACATTCCAACTTAGATTGCTTACTTGGCTGAAATAAAAGCATGCATTTGAATTATGTGTTTATCTCAACAACCCAGGCCCACCTACCCCTCCCAACCTTTGTCTTAAACTTGTCCATCCCATGGAACCTAAAATAGCCTTTGAATAAATAGATTTCTTTTCAAGCTAAAGCTAAGTCAATAATTCTCTTCTGGATTTCCAAAGGTACTTATTTGAGTATGCTCTCCATACAGCCAAAGAGAATATTCATTAACATTTGGGAACCTGGTCTGGGGAAAATTCGATTAAAAGGTATTCTTTATATTTTTTAATCTAAGAATTCTTTTCTAGGCCCCCCGGTTACTTGCTGAGCTCTGCTAATCTATAGTGTTTCATTAGTATTTATGAGCCTTGCATTATTAGCATTTCCAGAAAACAATCAAATATCTCCTTGGTGGTATGAATTAAAAAGTTGAGCTTCCATGGAATGTTTTGCAAAAGAAGCCACACTTGGGGCCCTTGGAATGCACTCTGGGAGACCCTTTCCTTTTGTTGGCTTTTCATATTGCTGACACTGTTTGAAAAGTAATTCATCTATTCTTGTAAAACCAACAATAGGTGCCAACCGACCTCATTTGTTAGATTGTGATTGTGGGGATGGGTGTGTAGAGAGAGAAGAGGAGGAAAGTTACTTTTAATTTCCTTGAAACCAAATATTATTATTATTATTATGTGAGACAGAGTCTTGCTCTGTTGCCAGGGCTAGAGTGCAGTGGTGTCAGCCTAGCTCACAGTAACATCAAACTCCAGGGCACAAGTGATCCTCCTTCCTCAGCCTCCCGAGTAGCTGGGACTACAGGTGCACACCACCATGCCTGGCTAAGTTTTCTATTTTTAGTAAAGACAGGGTCTCACTTTTGCTCAGGCTGGTCTCGAACTCCTGAGCTCAAGTGATCCTCCTGCCTCGGCCTCCCAGAGTGCTAGGATTACAGGTGTGAGCCACTGTGCCTGGCTGAAACCAAATATTATTTATCTCTATATAATTTGTAGTATCTAGCTGAGGAGACAGAGTCATTCATTCATTCTTTTGCCATAAGCTTCTATCTGCTCACGTATGAGGTGTTGATGGGAAACAGTGATCTGGAGCCAGATGACCTGGGTTTGAGCTCTGGGTCAACCCACCTGACCTTCGCGAGTTACTGAGCCTCAGCTACAAAATGAAGCTAATAAGCTTCCTTCGTAATGCTGTTGGGAGGATTTAAAGGGCTCAATATATTTAATGCATTTGGTATACTGTAAAATACTATACAAGCATAATCAATACAATAGAGAGTTATTTCCAAATAACAATGGACTAATTCTAGCCTTGAGCTATTCCTCCCCATCCCTCACCTCAACGCCCAATCTTCCTTGCCAAAGAACCGCAGGCCCCCACCCATTCACATGAAAAGGGTGTCACAAGTAATCTCCCTGCTTGTGGCTGCTCTGCAGGTCTGTGACTATAATTCTAGAGCTGGCAACCAGCCAGAGGATGGAAGAGGGTCACTCGGGAAACATCTGACAGTGTTTGGAGGACTTTTGTGCTCATAGGTGAGGCCTGAGGAGAGCAATTAGCCATCTGCAGGCCCCAGCCTCCCTCACAGGCTTGGGGACTCCTGGAAGTGTGCAGGGTGGGTCATTCCACAGGAAGGTCTCATCCAATTTCTGAGAGCCAAAAGCTCCTCTGGGCTTGTGTCCAGGGCTGGCCCTGGGACTGGTGTTCCTTCCATGCTCTCCGAGAAGAAGATAGGCCATTCAACTTTGCATTGGCCTCTCATTCTTCCTGTTTATTAGATGAAATAATGCCTGTAAAGCTCAAGTGTCTAGCAGATAGTAAATGCCTTCTACAAACGTCAACGATAAGGATCATGATGGTACCCAATTAAAATCCCTGAGACCACAGTGAGCTCCAGATGGTACAAATTGTCAGCCTTCTTGTGGAAGGTGGGGTGAGGTGGGGGGTCCAGTTCTCTATCAGAATCTTAAGAGATTCCTCTGCTATAGCTGCTAACTCCTGGGTATGTGTGTGGGGCTTTCTTATAATTGCAAGTTGGGGGCAAAGACCTCCCCGTGGGCCTTTTCTCATATGACTGCATTGAGCTTTCTGCACTGGGCTTGCTTTATCTCCTCCACCCAGGGATCCCAGGTGACAGCAGATGGGCTGCTGGCCAGGAAGAGCCATTTAGGGAGGCACTTAAAGGCACAGATTCCTGGGCCCTACTCCTGGAGACCCTGATTCAGTAGGTCTAGGGCGGGCCCAGGGATTTATGTTTGTAACAAACCACCCACATGTTTCTGGACAATTGTCAGGTTTGATAACTATTGTATGAGCAAGTTGAGCAGATGAACTTCGTCTGTGAGTGCAAGAACCTTGTGTCGAATGAGGGAAAGAATCACAGGCCCAGAGAGGTGGGGACGAGGTGTATCTCCACACACAGCACAATGGCCTGCCGTGGGGAACCTCCTTCAGTGTCACCTCTTGCTCTGTGTGGTCAGAGCATCTGGGCCAGAGCTGCTTTCCTGGAGGGCACAATTCAATGTAGTAAATGTTCACTGGACAACCACTACATACCCAGCCCTGTGCATTCAGACCCTGATCACCTCCCAATCTAGCAAGGAGGGGAAACAAAAATAGCAGCAGTCCAGTGTGATTGAGTCCTGGGGTCAAATTCTGCGTAACGGGAGATGGGGCAGCACAGCAGAAGGAGCAGCAATTCTGCCTGGAGAGGGGCGGAGGAAAGTGATTAAAGGTGATGACAACCAGACAGGTGTCTGCGCTGTCACCGTGAAGTGACTACTCACTGAGCACCCACTACACCTGGGTATCCAGGACAGGCAAACCAGACCCCTGTCCTTCACTGCTCCATGTCGAGTGTGGGCAGCAAACATTCATCAAAGAACCGTACAGTCAGGTGTCACAGTATAACTGTGAGAAGTGCTGTGGACAAGAAACCCATGATGCTATGAAAGGGGTAACAGGAAAGAGTGAGGCTCCGAAGGCGGATGACAGAGCTAAGATCCGAATTAAGAAAACAGCAAACACATGTTCGGATGTTGGAGAAGTCTTGAAACACAGGATAAACCTATTTTAAAGCATTTCCAGGTAATATGCTTGATAGGTTTTTCTTCGACCCTCAGGTACCTTTTTAGGTGAAATGTCTTTAAATTTAAGGCAATCAGGTCAATTGCTAATACACTATAAAGTGTCCCCCAAAGCCTGGAAACATCAGGGAAAAAATACGTTTGTTGTGCTTTTTATCAGATGAACAGTTAGATCCGTTGCTGTCCCTGAAAATGACCTGAAAGGACAGCGTGGCTGGACGCAGCAGCAGCAGGTGGGGGTGCAGTGGGTGCGGGGCCCACGCAAAAGGCTGGTGTGTGCTGTGACAACCGAGGGGTTTTAAGCAAGGAGAGGCGACAATCGATGTGTCTTTTGTGACACACGCTCTCGCTGAGGTGCGAGGGAACAGGCTGGAGAGGGCAGGGGAGGGAGGAGGTGATTATAGGTGTTGGGGAGCACGGCGGCTGGGTGGAGGGTGCTGCTGGAGGAGGAGGGTAGGGCATGGCCTGGCTCACGTGTCCTCCAGGGGATGTGGGTGGGAGAACACCCAGGCAGAGGGACATGAGGAGGTGTCCCTGGGGGTGCTCTACTATCCTTCTTTCAGCCTGAGTCTCCCATAAGGTCTCTGAGTCCGGGATGTATAATATACATGTTTTCTTTTCTTTTTTTCCAAAACAGGAATCCCATCAGCCTCTCCCTGACTCCCCACTATCTCTCCTAGGGGTTTATAACACCTTATTCGGCCTCAGGTCTCTCCGCCCTGCCTAGCCAAACGGTGTCCCAGCTCTCAAAACCACCCTCATGAGCAGACTCCCTGTGGTTCTGATAATATCGCACACTTCAGGAACCCAGGCTGTCTGAGAGCGAGGGCAGGGGGTGGAACGCCAGCGGGTAGATATTAACTGGGCTGCTCTGGACATATATTTTCTTGACGGGTCTCACCTCACTAACCTTGCGTGCTCAGATGCCCTCTAATAGATGTAACTACTGTTTTGTACAAAAATTGCCAGGCCACAGCAAACAATCTGCTTGTAGAACATTACGTTTATTACTTAAACCCGGCTCTAGGCATTACGAAGTAGGTCTCTATATTGTCCCCAATTTAATTAATTGCTTCAAATAACTAGTCCTAATGCAAAGTTGGAGGTTCTTTTTTTCCTGTAGCATATGCATATACGATGTGTAACTAGATATTGCATATTAAAGGAAAATAGATAGTATTTTCCCTCAGAACTGATGTTATAATTATGGTTGCAATTTTGAACAAAAGCACAAATGGAGCATCAATATGGAAACGATTAAGGCATCACAGTTATTAAAAAGAAAATGATGCTTTATCATGTAGGCACTGTGGATTAGCAGGATGCCGAGATGGGCCCTCTGGTTGGATTATCTTACTTTATTGATGAGGACTCGGGGGCCGGAAGAGGCTGCATCTTGCTGGAGATCACCCAGCTGACGACTGGTGGAGTCAGGGCCAGAACCAATGCCTCCTGACGCACAGCCCCCTCTCCTGCCAGGCCTCCCTACGATTGTCCTTAAAAACAAGCACTGAGGTGGCACTTTGCAAGGTGTCCCCCACACTCTCTTCCTGGGCACAGGTCAGATCACACTTCTCAGCCCCTTATGTCTCTGTGAGGCCATGTGACTGAGTTCTGGAACGTGGCTCCTGAACTCTCCCCCTAGGCCCTCATGTTCTCTCTCCCCTTCTCACTGGCTGGCAAAGGACCCCAGGGAGGACTCCGAGAGCCCTGGGGCCAGCAGAGGTGGCGGTGTTCCTGAATGACTGCGTGGAGCGGGGTGCCCCTGCTGACCACAGGGAATGGGAAATGGGTTAGCAATAAAGCTTTGTAGAGTGAAGCTGCTGAGACTGGGGATTTTTTTTTTTTCCTGTAGTAGTTGGACTATCCTGACTAATAAATACAAGGGACAAAAAAGCTAATGTTGGTAATGATTTTAACCACTGTATATATAATCATGATAAAAGATTTGATTAGAACAAGTGTGCACCGAGTTGAACAACCCTTTAGTACAGCTTTGGCCCTGGAGGGTTTACCTTAGTGCTTTAGAGCAGTGGCTCTGGGACCAACTATCCTGGGGCCGAATTCTGGCTATGCCACTCACTATGGCTACGTGACTCACTTGTGTCACATGGGGCGGGTTAACCTCTCTCTCTAGGGCTCAGTTTCTCATTTGTAAAATGGAGCTGACAATAGTGGGGTGTCATGAGAACTCAATGAGTCAGCAGATGTAGAGCGCCCCAGAGCCTCACCTGGCGGTCAGAGTGAGTCCTGATTATTTGACCCAGACAAACAGGCCGGCCAAAGTAAACCCCCTTGACTCCTCAGCTAATGATGATTTTGTTTGCCTTTGTCTAATCTGGGATGGTTCTGGAGTCATGACTTGGAGTGTGTAGGCCTCCTTTAAAAGGCATCTTCCCTCCCTTTCTCTGGTTTTGCTGTAAGGAGACTCTAAATTATTTCATTCATCACTCTTTCCAAAGCAACCGTTTCATAATGAGAGTATGGACAGGCCTCTCTCAGGAGCCAGATCATCAGGGTTTAGACACAGCTTCCTCACCCTCTCCCCAGGGAGCCCCGCTATTGGGTGCAGCGGGACGCAGCCTCCTTTCTCTCCCCAGGCTACACTGTCCGTTCCACTCCTCTGCCTTCTCTTCTCTCCTTGGCCAGTGCGCCTCATGAGCGCCAGGCTGTGCCGGTTCCTGGGCCGGCACCGTGGATGCAGCGACGAGTAAGTCAGACGTGGTAAAGCTACTTACTTTCTACGGGGAGAAGACAGATAATAAACAAAGGCTCACACACACACACACAGGACCAGATGTGTTGTTAGTGCAGGGAACAACTGGAGTGGCCTCTGCAGAGGTGAGTCTGAACTGAGATCTGAGGGGGCCAAGCGCCAGGTGTAGGCGGAGCCAAGGGCGGGGCCTTCCAGGTGGCAGGAACAGCACGGGGCGACAAGGGAAAGAGCAGGGCACATCAGGAGAGAGGGCGGCCGGTGCAGCTGGACCACGTGGGCACCGAAGGCAAAGCAGGGATTGAGCTGAGCGCTCTGGCCCTGCGGGCATGGAGGGCGGGGGTGGGAAGGCAGAGAAACGGTCCCCAGACGCAGAGACGCCTTCCTCTTCATTCCCATTGTTATCGAATTTGTCCAAGCCCTTGAGAGGGTCTCTAGTTTTTCCTTCCTTTGAGTCATCTTTCTAAAATCCACACGTTTCGCCCACCCTCTGCCTAACCCTTGTCTAAGGAGCTCCTTCGCAAGGAGGACACGTCACTTGTGATCTGTCCCAGCCTTATCCTCTTCCACCGCCCCACTGCCACGCTGCCCTGGGGTTCCCCGAATGTCCCTGCTCTCTCCCACAGCCGTGCTCTGGCACGTGCCCTTCCCTCTGCCTGGCATGTCTTCTCACCATCCTCCCTCCACCTGTCACCAGGAGAATTCCTGGTCCTTCAAGCCTCGTCTGTGAGGCTCCCGTGACTCTCAGCTTCCTGTCCCTTTCTCTTCTGAGCCACCACAGAGGCATTCACCCACCATAGCCCTGATCTCAATGTAACAGAATTATTTGTTTCCTTTGAAAAAGTAAAAGAATAGAGAAAAGTACAAAGGGCTACGTACATCTCAAATGCTCTCTTGTCCTTGTTGACGTGTTTCTCATACTCACTTCAAGACCCTAAGCAGCAGTGATTCTCACTCCTCCCATACTCACTTCAAGACCCTAAGCAGCAGTGATTCTCACTCCTCCGCACGACCTAAAGGCCCGGCTTTGTGCCCACCACATGGCAGGTGCTAACACACACCGGCCAATAAATGACTTCCTTTAACACGTGCACTAAGCAGACCGTGCATCCTTGCTTGCCCCTTCACTTCACATCCCATCTCATCAGCTGGTCCTGCCAGCTCCATCTCCAAACATATCCCCAATCCGTGCCCTGCCCTCATTTCCATGGCGAGGTCACGGTCACTGCTCTCACCTGGGTTACGGCAGCAGCTTCCCCAACAGTCCCTCTGGTTCGACTGTTCCCTGGCGCTGGCGTGTTCTCCCCACACAAACTGCAATGTCACCCCCTTGCCCTGTCTACACCCCATGACTTCCCATCCCCGAAGCGTGAAACCTACACTGACCATATCCCACAGTCCTGCCATCATCTGAGCCCTGCCTCCTTCCCTGACCTTGTCGTGTGCTCTTTCCTCTCTCACTCACTGGGCCCTGGCCACACCTGCTTCAGCACTGTCCGATCGCCGAGGACCTGGTTTGTCCCTTTGCCTTTTACATTTGTCCTCAGTTCTTAGCATGACTATATCATAACATTCAGGTCTCAGCTCAAATGTGTTTCCATTCAAATTTCCTCACGTTACTTCAGCAAGAGGCCTTTCCTGAGTACAGTAATCTAAAGTGGTCCAACCCCCCGTCAACCTCTACCCAGCCAGCCTGGCCATGGCCTTGGTGATTCTCCCCACTCAAAGGTTTCTCACTGTCACTGTGGTTTACACATTTATTGCCTGTCTGCCTCCACTGGAATATAACCTCCATGAGAACAGGGCCCTTGCCTATCTTATTCTGTTTGGAGGTCCAGAGTCTGGCATGTAGCTGAATGACTGGATGAAGTTACTTTAGAGGTTCTGAAAAAAAAAAAATGAGATCTTGACTAATTGTCAATCAGCCAATCCAGGTCACTGGGGAGAAAGGGAAGAAGCCCTGAAGGGCATAGGAACGTGACCCTCAGGTTCATGTGTGGCTGGACTTGGATGATAATTACCCACCCATTTAGCGCACTCTCCAGCCAGATCCTCCAGCCATGAAACTCATTGGAGGAAAAAATAATGATCAAGAAAATCCTGCATCACTGAAAGCAGCAGGGAGTGGTGGTGGGGATGTTTTATCAGCTCCTACTCCTAAATAACTGCCTACCTTCCCTTTGCTCAGTTACAAAGAGCCCATTGTAGCTGGGACTTTCTGATAACAAAGGATCCTTTCCTAATCACTATATGTGCTATTTCAGGTTCAGCAGAAAAGAAAATTAAAAAGCTCCATTTCACTTCGGGTTCAAATGAGTCAATCGTCCAATCAATCAAGTATTAATTAAAACATGCTAGGAAATGAAGACACCCTCTCTCTTCTCAAGGATGATACCAGGGAAATAATTAGAGAATGATTTAAGAACAATGAAAATAATTTAAGAAGGTTTCATTTGGACTTTCTTTGATTTTTCTGTTATGGGAGGCCTGGAATCTCTAGCTCCTTTATTCTCTTTATCCTTTCCCTTTCCCTCTTCCCATTCCTTTCTCTCTTCTCATCCCTAATCACACTGTCGCCAAAAGGCCCATGCCGTGCACCGAGAATAATTCATCCTTTTCAGCTTAACTTTGAGATTAATCACGAGACACTGTGTCTCTCTGATTTCCTGAAAATTCCAACTGTACTAACGTGATCGAATATAATATCTCCAGCCTGTTGGCAAGTCACCTTCCTCAGTTTACCTCCCTGAGATCATTGAGGGCTTATGGTTTTTCTCCTCACAAACTAGAAAACCTGTAGTCAAGAATTTTTGCTCTCTAAAGCATAGATCGCTTAAAAACAAATTTGGCCCCCCTCCAACCAACATGGCGTGGAGTCTGTGGAACATTCACTCAAGCGCTTGGAGTTCAGTTTCGATTTCTGTAAACAGAAATCTTAGCATCTTCCTTAGAGGGTCAGGCATTTTACCCACCGTGCTCCATCATTTTACTCTCAGTATGTGGGACAGTGCCTGGTAGAAAGTGGGCTGGCTGCATTTGCTGAAAGGATGGATGAATGAATGCATCGCTGGGCAGAGCAAATGAGCTGCTTTGTGTGAAGCACGTCGCTTAAGTACACTACAGACCACGGGTGCCGTGAACTTCCCTCGACAACTGCGGAGCACTGTATTTATGATGATACTATTCATATTGTGTGAGAGGTGAAAACATCCACTTACTAAATAATTATTTTGTCCTCACTGGAGTTTGATCAGTCTTTCATTGAATTGGCTTAAAGACTCAGTTAACCAACTCCTAGGGAATCAGGGCAGACAATTTTCCTCTCCCCTGCTCTTTCACTAACTTTACTTCTGTTTATTCCCAGCTGCTTCTTCCTCTTTCAGCTCTCCTGACCTCCAGGACCCAGTTTCTTGGGGAGCCTTGTTGTGTCCCTCACCATCAACTCCCTCCTCTTCAGTTCAGCTAGAGTGCGCACTTGTTTTCCTTTGGCCGGCCTCTTTTGACTTAGACATTTCGGGAGGCCAACGCCTCGAAACAGACGGTTGGCCAAATGTCCTCTCACTTTCTGCAGGAATAGTGAATGAGCTGCTGAATCAAAAACCCACCGTTTGTTGAGTTCTTACTAAGTGCGCAACTCTGCGTGTACCCAAGGCTTTACAGACGTGATCTCATTCCACAACTCAAGAGCTGGGACTTTTTATCCCCATTATACAAATGAGGAAACAAGGATATCAGAGATTAAGAAATTTTCCCAAGGCCGTGAAGCCACTAAAGTGCAGAAGGGGGTTTGAATCTCGTCCTGTCTGAGTGCACAGGGCCTGCTGTAACCTTCTGCTACGTGGCCACTGCTCTCAGGGGCTCAGGGCTTCCGTCTCGGATACTGTTCACCCTGTCATTCATCCATCAGCATTTGAAAGCTTGCCATGTCCGCCACATCCTATGGATACACTCTTGATTATGATGTTTCCTGTGACCTTGAGGAGGTCACATTTTAATAGAAGCAAACATGTCAGAAGAGAAATGCCACGCAACATGATACACGAGAGTGGGTTTGGGGGCCCAAAGGTGTAACTTCTTTGAGTAGGCATAGCGCCCACTGGCAGTCCTGGAGCTACGTCCCACCCACAGGCACCTTCATTTATTATTATTTTTCTGCCTACTTCAATTTCATATATTCTCAATCTTTAGCTTGTCCTAAGATTTGGCCACACTAACTTCCCACATAGTCACAATCTGCTGGAGTTTTAAATAGGTCTGTGTTCTCTCCATTGCCCCCACCCCCTAACCCAGCCCCAGCCTGCCCGTTTTACCCAGTCCTGTTCACTCACCTCGTCCCCGGAGGCATTTTCAGTTTGCAGCCTCTGGATTATAAGCCCCCTCAGAAGTAGGGACTACATCACTATTCTCAGTACTGTAACCTGTGGAGGGGAGAAGCATGCAAGGGGCTTGCAAAATATAAGTGAGGACAAAAGGCAACTTAGCAGCTGTGACCCCCAGTTTGATTGACTGATCTCGATCTGGGGTTAATTAGACAAATGATAAGGATGAAGGATATTGGCAAGAGGAATTGGTAAGTATCAAAATATCCCTGGGCACAATACAAAAGGCTGGCATGGGGGTAGAGTGGGAAGAATATTAAGCCAGGAGTCAGAAGACCCAGTCCTCATCCCAGTTCAGTTGTCCACCATGCCTTTGACCTTGGGCAAAGTCAGTCAAGCTTTCTGAGAAATGAGGTTATTACCCATCCTGGATATGTCTCAAGAGAGTTGTGAAGAACAGACAAGAAATGTGAAAGAACACTGGGAAGGGAAAATTGCAATCTTGATGCAAGGTAGTGGGTTTTTTAGGGGATTATATTAAAAAGCTGAGTTAAAGCTAAAATTTGAACCCCAAACTTCTTTTACTGATGCAGCCCTGAGCCCTCCTGGCCTTGCCCTCCCTTTCCCCTGGTCTTTTATGCATTGCAATTATTAGGAGCTACATTTCCAATGTGGAGAATTCATGGATGAACACTCTGACACCACTCACACTTCTGTTTGTCATCTATATATATCCAATCTGACCATATCCTGGTATTAGTGCTAATAAAACCTGTAGCTATGGTTACAGTGAAATACGTTCCTCATGCAGCTCTCGCTTTCACTCTCTGAAACTGTTTGGTAAAAGATTTTGGAGCCAATTTTTCTGGGTGTGGTAGAGCGTCTAGGTAAAGTTTTATTTTTGGAAAGTGAGAGCCAAGGCTCTGAGGTCATCCGTGAGTTAGGAGTGGCTGGGTGGGGTGGTGCCTTTTCTGTTCCACAAATAACGGGAAAGCTCTGCTTCTGGCTGACTCCAATAACTGATGCTTAAGTCTTTAAACGTCATATCCTCTTGGAGGGAAACAGTGTTTTTTGAAAAAGCAAGAGAACAACCAAATGCTTATGTGATTCAGGTCTCCCACACAGGTGGTAATTAAAAAATAGACCTCAAATTAAAAGTTGCACAATTTTCTTTAATACTAGAGAAGGGAACACAGAGTTCTGCAAACTTTGCAGCAATAACAGAATGACTGACTTATTTCTTTTTCTCAGTGGTGACGGGGGAGAGGTTTATAGGCTGGAATAGCTGAAAACTAATGGAGTGGCAAAAATATACAATTATGCAACTCACAAGAAATATAGATATGTTTCCATTTTCCTTTCCATTTCCTCCCTTCATTTAATGTTAACAAAAGTTCAGGGCAATTAAAAGCCAAAAGCTACCTTACTGCAATATTAAAGCTTTAAATGCAAAGATAAAATCATAGAGGGAGTGAGCAGAAATATTCTCATTCCAATAGTAATTCACCTCTGTGGAATGTTCCGCGTGGTATATATTTCAGATTTGCCAGACTTTGGGCTGCAGCCTCGGTGCCAGAGGGTGGGCTGTGCAGAGAAGTTCATGTTGCCTGAGGTTGAACTTCACTGCCTCTCTATAGGGATTTAAATCTTCATTCCGAACATTTTTTAACAATTGGATAAACAACAGTTGAAGAATACAGAGGAGATATATGAGTGAACTAAAATATTTGTTGAGCACCCATTCAGTGCCAGGTAAGGAGCACCCCCTTATTTTTTTTCCAGCACCCACTTCCTTAGATACAGAAGACATTTCTTAGGCTCCTCACATCCAGCTTGATTGCCTCTTGCAATAGATTGCTGCCCACTGGCTTTACCCCTTTCCTAGTCCCCTCAGTGTGCCCAAACACCTCCCTCTCCATCCTTGAAATGCCCTTCCCAAAGGATATTGCGAGTATTGCAGATAAGGTATTTGGGAGTGTGGATGGAAGAAACTGTGTAAGCTGGGGATTGCCGGGGGTCTCCCAACAGATACCCCACGAGCACAGGATCCCACGGCCCCACCCCTTCATTCCTCCCCATCCACCACCGCTACTCCGTGCCTAGAGTAGGCTTTTGGCTTTATGGGAGACCTTCTGGAAAGCAGTTGGGCCACGGGGAGGTAGGTGGGATGGCGAGAGAGGCCAGGGAACTCAGCCCTTGTCTCTGGGCTCTCTGCGGTGTGGCCTCAGGGCTGGGCTGACCGCAGGCTGCACACCAGGCTTTGGACATTATCTCCCCTTTGCAGTCCAGAGTACACTTTTTATCAGATCAACCCTCAAGGTCTCAGGGTCTTGAAGGAATGGGACGTTGGGTGGGAATGCTCTGGCAGATCAGAACGGCCTGAATGCTGGGCGCTGCCCCTGCTCATAAGGAGGCAGGAGGGGTGAGGGGAAGGTGTGAGTGTGGGGCAGCCAGAGGCGGGACTGCATGTCCTCCACGTGCTGCCAGGGGTAGGCAGCTGCTCCCCGATGGAGAGTCTGTGGGCTCCAGGTCTCCTGTTCTGGCTTTGACTTTTATAAGCTTTTATTTGTTTTTATCTTGCAAGTTTTCCTATGAGCCTACGTCGTGGCTAAAGGGTTGTTTGAGTGTGGCGAAGCTTACACACCGTGGTACGAGACGCAGGTACGACTTACTCGTGTGTGTCCTTGGGAAAGTCACTCAGCTGCCTGGAGCCCCAGTTTCTTCACCTCCAAAATGGGCAAAAATCTAGAAGAATACACAAGAAAACAACAGCACATGTTGCCTCTTTAAAGGGAAAGTGGGTGCAGCACCGGAAGGGAGACTTGCTTTTCCCTCAGTCCTTGGGGACGGTTCTGAATGTTTGATTACATGCACACACCTCCTCAAGCGAGCAAACGAACAACTGGAAGTGAGGACCTGCCTCACAGGGCCTCGGATCACAGCAGATAACGCAGGTGAACCTCCCCCTGCGCTGTTAGAACTGCACAAGTATTTACAGCCATAACTGGTATTATTCCAGACAGATGTAGGGATGTGACCAAAAAAAAAATCCCTTCTCAGTTCCCTCAAGTGGTCAAAGTGGCCAGAAATTCTTGGGAAATTTGCTCCAATGCTGGAAGGCCTTCCTGTCTCCACCCCAGCATGGCAGGGGCCCTGTCAGGGCAGCTCTTGTACCCGGCCGTGTGGCGGAGCGGGGGCACACCTGCTGGCTTGCTGCTGAGTAACCTGGGTGCTCCGTGTGCACACATGACCCCAGATGTCCAAGGGCTAGCCGGGCACATCCACCCTGCTGAGCAAGTTCTGACAGGCACGTTCCGTCCATTGCCAGGAGGCAGTGGGGCCGTGCTGCTCGCCGTGAGCACAGGGAGTGGAACCTGCCTTTGTGGCTGCCCTCCGATGGACCCCTGGGCTGCGGAGCTTTGTGTATAGTGTGCGTGAGCCCCCCTTAGGTTGTTTACTGAGTTGCTATAATAAAAATAATGCTGCGAGCATACTGGTCTTCATACATGAAGAGGCTAACAGTGCTAATAACAATTATTTGCATCAATAAAATATGCCATTGGAATTATCTCCCCTGTGGTTGCATATGGATTTCACTTCAAGAAGTGTCAGTTAAGTATCTAGTATGTGATTGACACGGTGCTCAGGGGGAAAAGAAGAAGTGTATGAACTGGCCGCTAGTCTAAGAGTTTCTTCATGAAACTTAGGACACTGTCAGTCCCGCTCTGCTTAGCCAAGTGGTAGGGCGAGTCACGGAACTTCACAAGCCTTAGACCCTTGTCTCTAGGATGGGAAAATCATAATAACATCAACTCCACTCACCATCCAGTGTGGTAGTGAAAGTCAAATAATAATATACACAAGAGTTCTTTGTAAACTGAAAATGCCCTGAAAGGTTTAATTTAACAAATAATAATAGTCATTAAATGCTAAACTGAGTATCAGAAAGTGCCCAAATGCGTGCTGTTGGAAAGGAGAGAGATCAATAGGCCGCCCCAGAGGAGGTGGAGGCTGTGCTGGGCCTTGTGCTGCATGGTGTCACACGGCAGCTTGGAGGTTCTGGTGGGGAAGAGGGAGCCGGGTGAGCTACACAGGGCAGGAAAGCAATAGCGGAGGCACAGAGGCCAGCACGTACAGAGCTTTGGACGGGGATGGCAGTGGAGAAGGCTTCTGAGGAGGAGTGGGAGAGGAAGTGGTACAGGCAAGGTTCGTGAGATTACAGAGGGCTTTGAAGGCCTAACAGGTTTGGTGCAACAGGCTCAGGGAGGTCCCAAAAGTTGTGAGCAGAGGAGCCCTAATAGCTTCAACGTTTCAGTGGCCACATTCTCTTCCCTGACCACACTTGCAATCAAAGCACACCTGGCCAGAGTTTGGGATTGTACAGGATTAAGCCCCCACTGCTGGGCTCATTGGCAATCTGCCCTAACCAGTCAGGCAGGGTAATCACAGACATTACAATTTTACAAAACTTTTATTAATAGCATCCGTTCTCCCTCAGACAAAATCTGATTATGAACTGAAATGAAATATCACCAAACCAATCAAAAAGAAATGACTATTTATCTCCTGATCCCTTGGGAATGGGGGGTGGGGTGGGAGATAAAAACACAGATGCAATCACTTCTCCAGTCTTCGAGCCAGCACCCGAATGAGCTTGGGTTTGTTTATGATCAGGGAAAGTCCAATCAAGACCCTACACTTAGAACTCATTTTAATTTTTAAAAGTCTCTTACAAACATTTCTTCCTTCAATCTACTGTAATGTGAAGAGAGGAGGGATTTCTTGTGTTGTTTCACAGACGAATAATCTGAAGAGCAAAAATTTATTGCAAATTTGTTCAAAATTGTAAATCTGGTCAGTAGCCAAGGGCAGACAGGGTTCTAGTTTTCCAGTTTCCCAGTGTGATGCTCTCTGCACTACGCTAACTCCTAAAAAGCAATACAAAAAAAGGAGCAAGCAACGGCCACCAACCCCTTTCACAGTTTGCGAAGCCTCCCATTTCTCAGATTCTGAGATATGTGGGTCCTTCTTGCTCTGAGGCCTCACACAAGCTCCTCCACCTGGAAGTCACAGCTGTCTCCCAACCCTGCCCTCATCTGCCATCACTGAATCTCCTGCCTCCGTCCGTTCTAAGTCTCAGCTGACACACTCACTGTTCCCCTGGGGAAACCTTCCTTGACCTCATTAAAGGTTAGAGCCCCTGCCCTGCGCCCTTCACTGTACCTCCACTGTCACCACTGCCCATAATCTGCATGGGGTAATTGTTTATGTAGCTATCTTTCTTGTTGCCAGACAGAATCTATTCCCATCGCTGCATCCCCAATATCTGGGGCATATTTTGTCATTGGGAAATATTTGTTCAAGTAATGAATGAACATTTTTATACATGAGGAAACCATGAGGCTCACTGAAATTAAATCACTTGTATAAGCTCTCACAGCTAAGAAACAATGACGTGACAATTCTTATACCTCTAAATATCAAGGGCTCCTTTCACTCTGCCACACTGGTTTCTAGAGCACTGTGGTCACAGTTATAAGAAGACACACAGGAACAAAAAAACTTCTAATTGGAATTTCAATATTCTGGGTTTGGAGAACTCTTTCAGCCTGGGCAGTGTGCTGGAATGCCAGGCATTCTTGGGCATTCCTGAGAGGCACATTCCGCAGACCTCTTTCGGTGACTGGCTACCTTTGCCTCTCCAGTGAGGCTGTCAGTACCAAGAAACAGACATGAGAGCAGTGGAGACTTGACTTCCAAAGATTGTTGGCCTCAAGTGGACAGCAAGCCTTTTTCTCTTGGGGTGCCATATTGTACGTTGCTTGGAAGTGAGACCACCCACAGATTATTGGAAAGCTGAGTGGCTATGTTCCTGACTTTTTGGTGTTCTTGAATCAATATCATTTCACTTGGCAATTTCTAGCCATTAAGTCAACTGAGTAGCACATGTGTGCGTGTGGTGCTCAGCGTCTCACTACCTCACCGTTATTACTGCAAAAAGACCTCCCTGTTTCTTCCCAGAGGGAGGAACTTCCTTTGCTGGCTTTTTTCTTCCTTCACTGATTTTGGGTTGTTGATACCATTGAGGCTGAGGAAGCCAAGAACGGCCATTTCCATTCTCTGCAGTGTAGCAGCAGATGATTCAATTCAATTCACACTATGTACATGAAGAACGTCTCTCTTTTCTAGATAATGCTGCCTAATGAGAAGTAGAAAGCCTGCCAGCTATCTGCATAAGAGGTTCAAACTCAAACTGAAGATAGAGACTTCAGGAATAAAGTTAAGGAATTTATTTTTTGTTGGGGAACTGGATGAGCACAGGAGGGGTACCATACGGCATGACTCAAGAGAAACTCAAAGACAAGGTTCTGGGAGCAATAAACAGGGATCTGTTAATCCCAATGCGAATCAAGGGAAGGCTTCGAGGAGGGTGTGATTTGAGTTGGCACCTGCAGGGTGAATAGGACATTTGAAAGCAGCAAAGATGGGAAAGAAAAGGGATTCCAGGAGGCTCAAGAAAGCACATCTGGCCCAGAGAACGAATCCAATCAAGGTGGCCCAGGCTCTGGCCCAGCTCTGGAGGCTTCTGATGTCCCAGTATCAGGATGGCCACACTCAAACAGCTCGCGCCACTTGACCCCTCTGCTCACTGCCATGGCATTCCAGGGAGCAGCACAGCCACACGGCGGGGCTTCCTCACAATTCTGGCCCCAGGAAGAGGGTTGCTACTGGGACACCTTCTCTCCCTCCACATCTCATAACGTGTTATGACTCGAATGTCCAGGGATAGAGCTGGGGGTGGGGGTGACTGATGACGTACTGGGCCCAAGGACCTTTGGTGGATGGTTTTCATGTTAAACCACAAAGGCAAACTATTGTGTTAAGGAAAGTAGCGTGAAGTTTTCTGCCTCCTGCGAACCACACTTCATCTCTTTGTACAGTAAATCCTTATGTTTGGTGATAATCCTGATTTCAAGTCTGGTGTCACAAGGACCTGGGTAACCAAAGCTGTTTCCACTTGGCTCAAGTTCAAAGGGATCCCTCCCACCACTACCACTCTCTCTGTCTGTCTCTCTCTCTCACATACACACACACTCACTCACTCAGCCTGCTCCCATGCAACACTGCTGACATTTAGCACAAGATCTGTGGAAACCAAATGAGGTTTTTCCCGAAGAGGGGTGAATCTAGGTCCACCCATGGATCAGTTTTCACACTGGAAGCCCATGAGGCAGCTGCAACCAGCGAGCGGGTATTGTTTGACCTGCAGCCTGCAGCCCGCACAGCGCCCTCCCTACCCTCCTACCGCCTGGGTCACTGCTGCAGATGGACCACCTGGGTAGAAGCCTGGCCCCCCACTCACTAGCTGTCTGAATGTGGGACGTCCCTTTACCTCTCTGTGCCTCAGTTTCCTCAATTATAACAGGGGGATAAGAATAGAACCTCTGTCATGGGAATGCTGTGGGAATCAGATGAGCTAGATAATCTGTGTATGGTGGGTACACAGTGCCTGGCACAGAGTGAATGTCCAGTGAGTATTAGCTGTACCTGTCGGCAGGCATTTGAGCCCATGATCCCTGCTGTGGTCCAACTGTGAGGAGCTCAGGTGCACAAAAGGGACCACAGTGACAACTGCTGTGTGCATCAGGGAAAGACATCTTTCACTATTTCATTATTTCACAGCCAGTGAGGGATGCTCTTGTCTGTAAAACTGTAGCAAAGATTGACCCATGTACAGCCCCCACCAAATACAGGTGAGAAACAGGAGAGTTTGGTAGCCTGGGGGCTTTTTCTGGACTTGTGTTACATAGACACCAACATAATTGAAAATTTCTTTCCTTCTCTACTACCTCACCTCCTTGACAGTGGGTGAACAGTTATTGTTTGCTGATGGTACAGATGCTGTTCACATCTGCTTTCCCACTGGACATTAAGCTATTTGAGAGCTTTCTCCTCTGGGTATCCCCAGGGTCTGGTTCGGCATTGGCACATACTAGATGCACAATGAACACTGACTGATTAACTGACTGACTGGTTATGGTCCTGAGGGATGAAGAAGAGCGGGAGTGAAGAGCATCTCTTTGAGGCTGTGTCATCTCCACAGTGCCAGCGCACCCACACTCAGCTCTGGCACTGCACACCCTCATACCTGTACAAGTTTCCATAGGCCTCAGCAGGGCCAGAAGATGGGGGTATAGCAGGGGAGGCCTGCAGCAGGGCGAGGAGACCAGGCATGGGGCCTGGGCAGAAAGGAAGGCCTTGCAGTGGGTCGAGCTTTCACAGTAGGGGCTGTAGCCCAAAGCAGCGGCTTATGGCTCAGGCAAGTTGGCCAGACGTCTGGGGAGCCAGCCAGGCAGAGACGAAGCAGGCATCAGGGATTCTAGGATGGCACAGCCCTGAGCCTGGGTGCTGGGTGAAGAGATGGTGGTGCTAGCAAGCGGAGGCCCCAGGACAGACCGACCGATCCCAGGTGGAGGCTGTTTCTTCCAGCTCTAAGCGAGAGGGGCAGAGGTACAGCCCGGTGTGGCGCCATAGGCTCCTGGGTGGCGGGTCCCTGGGGGAGGAGTCTGTGCCTGCTTTTCGTTTTGTGTTTTAAAAATTCCCCACAGCCTCTAGCAGAGTGTTAGGCACATACAGAGGTGTCTAAGGACTCTCTTAGACACCTCTGTGTATGGCAAAATCTGCAGCCAGAGTCACGTCGGGACAGTTTCTGCTATCTAAAGCAAGGCTGCCAGGCCTCCTAGGAGGTTTTACAATTCTCCTTTGCAAAGAGGAGCTGCAGATGACTGGCCAAAGGTAAGTGATACACCCAGATCCTGCTGACAATCCCTGGGCAAGAGGAGTGAGAAATGACCCGTCACTGCTTCTTGTACCTGCCGGCTTCAGTGAATCCCCTTAGGCGCTGTACAGCCATAGGCTGGGAGTCTCTGAAGCCACAGTAAACCTTGAGATGAAATGGAGAGATTCTGGTTTTGGAGAGAGGTTTGTCAGTTCATTTCTTCTTTAGGATCCCATGGGAGTCTCCTCCCCTTTGCGCGGGCAGACCTCACGCAATGCCACTGGAAGCCTTCCTGTCCCTCTCCCTATCCTTCCTGCCCTGCCTCCCTGTCTTCCCAGGTACACAGAGCCTGCTCAGAGACAGAGAGGACAGCCAAAGCCATGGTAGGCCTTTTCTCGTCTGTTTCCTTAATCCCCAGCCACACTTGTTTTGAGAAAGCCTGTGAGTTGAAATACAGGTCCCAGGCATTGGAGTCCTGTAACAATGTGACTGGGCTGGCAGTTCCCGCCACAGAAGTGCCTATGTTTATTAACCTGCATTTAATGAGCAGCAACTATGTGCTGGATACTGAGCACTGGGAATGCAATGACTGAACGGGGGTACCAACCAGTGCCTGGGAGGGTCAAACCCGACCAAGTGTCTCAAAGGGTTATTAGGAAAATGATGGACTTATGGACTTAGGTTTCACCTGCTCTGGGAAGTCTATTGCCTAGGGCTGGGCCAAGTGCTCTGCCTCTGGTTTGGTCATGACACCAAACATAGCATTTATTACACTGTGTTGTAACTGACTCTTTACCTAACTTTCTGCCAAAATAGACCACAGCCCCTTATTCATTCTTGGTGGCAGCTGTAGAGTTCCTTTGTAGGAGCCAGAGGAAGAGCACTTAGCTCTTGGGAGAGACCTCAGTATCCTCATTTGTAAAATAGGGATAATACACGTTGAATATCCCTAATCCAAAATCTGAAATACTCCAAAATCTGAAACTTTTTGAGGGCCAATATCATGCTCAAAAGAAATGCTCACTGGATTCTTTGAATTGTGGGTTCTCTGAATTGAACCTACTGGTCCAGCATAGGGCAAATATTCTAAAATCCAAAAAAATCCAAAATCTAAAACACTCTGGACCCAAGAATTTTGGATAAGGGATACTCAACCAAATAGTAGTACCTATTTCATTGAGTTGTCATGAGGGTTAAATAAGAGGAAACAGGTAAAGTGCTTCATGCTATGCCTGGCACACCCATAAATGTTGCTCTTGTTAGCTGTTGCTTCCTACTCAGTTACACCAAAGGGGTTTTTAGTTTGCCCCAAATATTTTCTATCTCAAGCATCCAAATAATTCTGTATCTCTAGAATCATGAGAGGCAGTATTTAACATTTCTTAAAGCATAAAACCAAAGGCATCAAATAAGACATCAGGCATGGAAAAGCATGCCACTTAATATGCATATTATCTTCAAGAAAGAAAAATGAATTTATAAATATGTCGGTAAAAACGTGGGGAAAAGGAAAGCAGTTTGGCAGTTAAACATAAAATGACTATGTGATTCAGCAATTCTATTCCTAGTTATATACCTAGAAGGATGGCAAACAGGTATTCAAACAAATCCTTGATGACAGCAGCACCATTCACAATAGCCATGAGGTGGAAATAACTCAAATGTCATGGACAAACGAATGGATAAACAAATTGTCGTAGATACATAAGATGGAATATTATTCAGCCATAAAAATGAATGAAATATCAATACATGCTACAGCATAGATGAACCTTGAAAACATTATGCTAAGTGAAAAAAGCCAGTCACAAAAGGTCACATATTGTATGATGCCATTGATATGAAATATCTAGAATAAATCTACTGAGGCAGAATGCAGATTGGTGGCTGCCAGCAGCTGGAAAGAAGGAGCAATAGGGAGAAACTGCTGAATAGGTACAGAGTTTTATTTCGGGGTGATGAAAATGTTTTGAAACTATATAGAGGTGGTGGTTGCATAATATTGTGAATGTGCTAAATGCCACTGAACTATTCCCTTTAAAATGATTAATTTTATGTAATGTGGAATTTACCTCAATAAAACAATGCAGGAGGAGTTGATGTAAAATTTCTTGAAAACTAATAGATGGCACATGGGAAAAAATGGTATAGTTCTCATTATTGCTTAAGAATGTTGTCAATGATCTTTTTATTGTGCATTTATTTATTCACTCCAATACTGACTGCATGAATACTCAAATACTCAGTGGTTTCAGTATTTTTTCCCTTACCCTCAGGTCCCACCTTGAAAAAATAATATTTTATAAACCACTAAAATCTTATTCCTGGAAAATGTCAGTCAGGAGCATCTGACCTTCTTCCTCTTGTGGCACATGATCTGTGACTGTGTCTCTTTCCTTGTCCCAGACAGTGTGGGGACTGTAGTGCCTTTGTCTGGAAATGAGAGATTCTTTCCACGGCCAGCTTTGGAGAGCTGTGCCATCCTTCTATTAAAAATAGCCCAAAGCCAGCTCTATCCTCAGAGGGGTCAATAATGTCCTCATGCAAAACTGAGAAGAGCACAGTCGTTGGAAATCAGCAAGTATGCCCAGGCACCTGGCAAAGCAGTGCTTTTTTCCTAAACCAGAAAAGGCTTTGGTCCAAATTTCTTGGAGGGCAGGATCTGAGCTCCTAATTTGGAAACGAGGAGAGCTCTGAGCAAGTTGCATCTAGGCGGCGTGGTATGCAAGTATGCTCCCCTTTCCCAGTGGAGGTTTCATTATGGGATGGTGTGGGTCATCCCTATGATGAGCCTGGAGGCTTTTTATCTAGGCCACCACTGTGCTGCGTTGGCAACTACTACTGGGAAGATTATGCACCTTGGGCAGGAGGGAAGTTTCAAGTCAGGAATGGGAGGTTGAAGAGAGAAAGGAGGCTGGTGCCATCAGTCATTTATAAGAAAGGGGCTTGACAGATGGGCCCAGTCTGCAGGGCTTTAAGAGTGATGCATTCTTTTTTGGCTTTGATATTTCTCCCTAGATAATGCTGAATAACCAACACATGTTGTGATATGCTCATAAAGCAGCCTGGTGCGTGGGGGCAGCAATGGCTGTCCTCTTTCTGTGACTCAAATTCTTAGCACCATAATTCAATCAACGGTTAATGAGAACCTAGCATGCACACTGAAAATTCGTGGGAGACAAGGAAGGTTGGGTGGACAGTTGTTTACTCTGGGTTCCTAATCACTGGGAAGGTCAATTTGACCCCAGTGTAGTGCCTGGGTGGCTTCAGGCCAATATGTATAAGTGGCTTTCTGGAGCTTGCAGGCCAGAAAGCCAGGGCTTTGGGTATGTAATGACAAGCAGAGGGGCTTTTGCAAGTCTGCACTTTGTCCAAATGGTGAAGCTGCATGAGAATCTAAGAGTTAAAACCTCAAGCAGAAGGATGCAGGCTCAGTATCTCAATTGGGTTAGGGAAGGAATAGGTAAGGCTCCTGACTCAGAGGGCAGCTTTCTTTTCTCTTACTTATGGTGGCCACTGTCACGTCATTTAGGTTAATACACAGCATGTCCACGATGCCATTCCATTCCCATGCTAAAGCTCATGGGACTTCCCAGTTCCTACTGCTCCTTTCCCTGCTCCCAACCCCCAGCCTCTACACCCAACTCTGAACCTGTGACCCACAATTCTTTTCTCTCTCAGAACAACTGGAAGTCCAAAAATACTATAACATGCAACTGTCCCTATTGGTATTATTGTATATTTTTTCCCTCCTTTCTGCCAATTTTGTTTTATGACTTGCCTGGAAAACTAAAAAAAAAAAAAAAAAAAAAAAAAAAAAAAAAAAAAAAAAAAAAAAAAAAAGAAAAAAATGCTGATGGGCTTTTCTTAATCCTATCCCGCTTGAAATTAGGGTTGTATTTGAGAGGAGAATGAAACTCAACTGAAAAATATCCTATCAGGAGGAAGTTATAGACAGTCAAAAACAAGGACAAGTCTGCAGTGGCTTGCAAGCACAATCTTTTCAATTTTGACCAAGAAACACAGCAATGGTTAGGTTTTATTTCTTAGTGACAAACTCCATGGAGCAGCTTGCTTTATAATCGTGGGAGCAAGTCTCTTCCCAGGGGCAGGGATTGGGTTTGGATACTGCCATGGTCCCTTGGGGGTTGCCCCTGAGAAAGGAATCTTGTGTTTGTGTGATGCTCATTTTGGAACTTAGCTGCCCTTTCCTGATCTCCACTAAATGTCCACTCATGTCCCTGGATGATGCTTTGTTCAGATGGCTCAGACCGGTGTGGGTGAAAAGCCAGAAACCTGAGCTGGGCTCCCGCCAGGGACTGCCCTTCAAAGAACTTGCAGTAGATTTTCCTTTTGCTGTCTGGGCTAGTGTCTGGGTGCTACTGTCTTCATCTCTCTTACTGTGTCTGTGACGACTGTGCACCATAAGCTTCTATTACTCACATGGAGCCTTTTTCATCAAATGGTAAGTCACACGTCGATATCTGATGTGTGATTCCAACTTGTCCTCTGGTCTCCAGCACATTCCCATCTCTGAGGGAAAACATTCTTCCTGACAAATTTGAGGAAATGCTAAAAGGGTTTTAATTTATTAAGGCACCCAATGTTGTTTCCCTTCTTGAGCAGTCTCTGGGAACTCCTGAGAAAAGTGTAAGGATTGCAACTGAGGAAACAGAAGGGATGGATGGTGGTATGGAAACTGCCTTCAAGATTGAGAACTACCTGCATCTCTTTAGGACCTCCTCCTGCTTTGCCCCGGAGGCCGCTGGGGGAAGATTCAGCCTCCAAGTGCAATCTTTTTGTTTTATCTCTTTGCCAGCATTTGTGTGCCTGGCAGTGTTCTTGTGTGTGGGCTACAGAAGGCCCAGGTGATAGTGATCCTAGATATACTGGGTATTCCTGGACAGAGAGAGGCAGAACTTGGATTCTGGTCCCTCCAACAATGAGCCATGTGACCTGGGCACATCCTTCCCCTCCCTGAATCTCAGTTTGCTCATCTGTGAAGTGAGGGGGTGGGGTTGGCTTATCTCTAAAGTGTTTTTGCATTTGAAGTCTCTGAATCTGTGGTTACTTCCTTTTCTTCATCAACAGCCAGCCCCTATTCGAACTTCGTTCATTTGAAAGTTTTGATGTTGGCATAAAATTCGAGCTTCACTGGGTTGTAATATGTCAGGCTTCCAAGTTTGGGACAGAAGAAAACTACAGATGTATCCAAGCCATCTACTGATGCTCAGATTCAGGGCCACTGCTGGTGTAACCAGCACTTTAGTGAGGCTTAGGAAAAAAAAAATCCCTTTCAGGTGGACTCAGCTGCAAGTGGGGTGGGTCCATGGCCTGGCAAGTGCAATACTGGCTGCTTCAGCCCCACGAGCTCCCTGGAGTCCTTGTGCAGTGCACTGCGCAACCTGCCTAAGTGTTAGAAGCATTGACTTCTTTGGGCTCTGGCCACTTTGGTTAAGGAGTATAAGAGGAAAAGGCCAGAATAGATTTATATCATTTAGATGATGGAAGGAGACTTTTATAATTACTGCCTTAAAATATTTCAAACAATTAAAAAGCTGCAAGTCTGAGCCTAAGATGTTGCCCAGTTCCTACACGTACACAGTCCATCTGATTTTGGTAGCTTCAAGAGGCAAGATTAGTAATAATAATAAAACTCCTTACATTTTTACAGAGTCTTACAATTTATGTAGCACATTAAATGTACTTTCTTTTTCAATTTGGTTCTGATTCTAACCATTGCCCTGGTGACTAATAATTATCCCCATTTTAAATATAAGGGCAATGAAGCTGAGAGACTTGAAGACATGTTCAAGGTCAGCTAATAAGTGGTCAAGCCAGGCATTGAATCTGTCTAGCTCCAAGTTGAAGGTTCTTTTCTTCCATGCAGGTCGTACACGATCCTGATCTGGGCATTGGCAGTCTTATCTAAAGAATTACTCTGTAAGGGTCTGGAATTGGTTTGAGCAGGTCATCCTTCTTGATTTTATGAAGGCAGTATGTTGATATGAGTTCTGGAGAGGTCTTGGCAGATCTTAAAACTGAACTAAATATTCATTTTTCACATGAGGGAGTGATTCCTGGGGATTTTCTTGTTTAGTTAGATGCATCTATATTACCTGTGTGCCATTAACCCAGAATTCTTGCTACCATTTTTGGAATTGCCCTGCAAGGCATCCTGGGAGGTCACCATATGATGTGAAATGATATCTACATAGGCCACTGGCGACTAATCCAAGGCTCTTCAGTGCCAGTGTGGTCTCACTGATAGTGTGATCACAGGCCTCTTTAGCTGCCTTCAACACTGCTTTTATGGACATCATTGGGACAGTTAAACTGTAGCAGGCTCCACCTCTCCCTGAGCTCCATACCTGTATACCCCACTGCCTACCATCTGTCCCCACCTGGACATCTCCTGGGAATACCCAACTTAAATACATCCAAAGTGTTAACTGCTGCCTTCTCCCACAATCTGCCTCCCAAGCCCACTACTTCTCTAGTTTATATGATTTCTGTTAATGGCTCTAATAAGTACCTTCCCACTCTGTGCCCTGCTCAACACCTCACCATCACTCTCTGTTCCACTCATTCCTTTCCTGCCACATTCACTTGGTCACCAGGTACTTCTGGTTCCACTTCCTAAAATCCATTCCCTTTCCTCAGTTCCCACTGCCATTGTCTTAGTTGAGGCCTTCGTTATTTCTGCTTCCCATGTCCCCAAGCCAGCCTCCATCTGGCCATTAATTCTCTCTCCAAACATAAATCTGACCAGATCCTTCCCCTACTTAAAAAAAAAGGTTGCTTCCCACTGCTACAGGGTGGGAGTTCACCCTTCATAGTGCAGCAGCATAGTCCCCAGTGCATACCGTTTCCCCCCTGCCATTGACTTTCATGTGCTCTTTCCTTTGTTCCCAGGACCCTTTCCCTGGGAACTCATAGTCATTTTCAAGACTCTGCTCATCCATCACTGATTTCTGAGAGAGGAATTATCCAGTCAAGACTGGGGCTCCTGAAAAGCAGAAATCATCTCATGATCCTTCGATTCTAAGGCCCTGACATACTGCCCAGCACACAGTAGGCACGGTAAATGTTGAATGTACCTCCGTCTTTGATGAAATCAGTAACTTAGCTTGTTGAGTGTTCATTGTTCTCTTGAGTTTAGTCTTGAGGGGAAAGGACAAAAGTTATCCGTTTTTCATTTCACAGGCAAAATACAGACAATGTAATGAGGCCAGAGAAACATTTGTTTTGCAATGCGTCTCTTTCCTAAAATTGTATCTGGGGTGGGATGGAAAGACAGAATTTCAGACAAAAGAAAGGACTTGATCAGATTTTCCTGTACAGCTGCCTGCCCAGCCCAGCTCTGGATGAAAGGCGGGCAGATCAGACTAAGTGGTGGATGGAACTGCATCAGCTTAAAGGTTGATAAGACTCTTGCAGAATTCTCTAGGCAGAACTTGCAAACCATTTGTCAAAGGGTTAGGAATAAGACACATCAATGGTATCTTTAAATCCTGCTCTTTGTAACTCAAGGCTCTCCCATTATCCAACAAGACTTCAGAATGAATGTTCCTTAAAATTAGCTTCAGTTTCTTATGAACTACAGCTGAGTGAATGAAATGCAACGCTCTGGAAGGCAGGTGCTTCTGAGATGCCCTTGTACACTTTTCCTCCACTTCCTCATTCAACAGGATCAGTGGAGCAGTCCTGCCAGGTAGCACCACATGCTGGCTGCCACATGCCAGCATTCTCTGTTAAATTGGGGCAAGTTCTTATCTCTGCTTCAGTTTCCCTTTCGGTTAGCAGGACTGGCATTCATGCTAGCTAACATCTATAGCAGCAGCCTCCAACCTTTTTGGCACCAGGGACTGGTTTCATGGAAGACAATTTTTCCACAGACAGCAAGGGCAGGGGGTGGGTTGTGTGTGGTGGAGCTCTGGAGCCCTGTCGTTAGCAGGCCAGGGACGGGTATATCCACGGCTCCGGGGTTGGGGACCGCAGATCTATAGTATACTTAACTCTATTATTACATAATGTATTGCGGTAAAGCTCTTCAGAATGCTGAGGAAACAGGCCCTGTTATGTCTCCCATTCTACGTTCATAGGTGGGATGGGGGGCTGGGAGCAGGGCCGTTTAGAGAGTCAAAGAAGTTAGGATGCAATTTGTGTCACAGCACACTCCCTGGAGACTCTTGAGAATAGCATACAGGTTCCCACTCCGCCCCTGGCTCCAGGCCATATTTTCGTTTTGGCCAGTTCCTTAGTCCCATAGAAAATTGGCTCCACTTAGAATGATTTAGAAACGTCTAAGCCCCGTGATGCTTTCCAGAGGGTCTCAGGATTTGACTTTCTCAGTAGTAAACAGAATGTCTATCTGTCCCTTCCAAACTGCTCCTACCGGCAGCTGTTGTCAACTCCACCCCAAACCTCCGAGGAACCCATGTGGACTCAGCCCAGAAGCAGATGGAAGCCTGCTGAGAATCCTCCTCGCAAAGCAGGAAACAAGCTAGAACTAAAGTTGTGAAGGGGCAAGCGGCTATTCAGAAACAATCTTTCAATCTCATTTATCTCTGGGACTCCTCTCATCCTTTTAAAGAAAGGAGTGGACCATCCCTTTCCAAACAGAGGGCAGCTTAAAATGTATTTTAAAAAACCCAAAACAGCAAAAACAAAAAGTCCTGAAACTCACCTTTCGGTCCGCAGGAGGCTTCCCGCAGGCGCCTTCGCCCAGGAACCCCCCCAACGGGTGCTGCCTGGTCTGACGGCGACCCAGGCACAGGGGCCAGGTCTGGGTTCCCTGCTTCTGCTTTCCTCCAGCCCCTGGCCCTCCCACCCGAGCCAGGCCGGAGCGCGGGGGGGTCGGTGGGTGCCGCCCCGCGCCCGCCCGGCGCCCGCCCCGCGTACCTGCCGCTCCCGGGCCGAGCGCGCTCCGCGTCCCTGCGCTCCCGCCGGCCGCGCCTTGCATACTTGAGGTCTCACTCCGTCTCCGTCCTGCCCTGATGTCAGAGACACAACTTCCTGAATCAGGCTCGCCGTCTTGCCCGCTCCCTGGGCTCGGCCCAAGCTTTCCACCCGGAGCCGACCGAGCACCGTGCCCTTGGACGTGGGCGCACGCGCCCCAGACGCGCCCTCCCCCTCGGTTTCCCGCCACTTGCCCCCTCCGCCCCCGCCAGTATTTGTTTTTGCCCCCGCAGTCGCGGAACACGCCTCCTTCAGGACGCTGCCGCTCTCCTCGCCTGCGGAGCCAGCCCCAACTTCTTTCACAGACGCACCAGTGTTCCCAGGGACCTGAGGCAACTCAGGGCACACCCGGCTTAAGGGAAAACAGCCCGGTGCTGCTAGTACAGGCGGCCTTCTTGGCGAGGGGCGGGAGGCGTTGGAGAGGGAGACCGCCGGGCAGGTTGGGTGAAAGCTCCAGTGGACAAACGAAACGGACAGGCCCCTCTCGTCAAAGCTCAGTGCTCCAAGGGGTGCGTGTAACACCTCTAAAAAGACTTTACACTGCTCACAGAAGGCGTTTAGGAAAACTACGCACCCCCAGGAGCTGTCAAAGCAAAAATGGAGGGGAAAGCTGGCTTTAAAAGGTTCTTAGGGGTTCTTCCCTCTCACCTTCGGTTGCTCTTCATCTACTTTTTATTCAGCTCTCTCCGGTCTAGTTCCGAGCGCCTGGAACGCTGGGACATGAGAAGGCCTGCACAGGTGTTGGCTACGGTACTCCAGACACAAGGCTCTGATGACGTAGGTCAGGGAGCTTGTGCTGTGCCTCCACGGTTACTGTGAGTGGGGACAGGGACTGATGCTGGGACCTGGCTGTGGAGCATGTAGGGGCCTCCTCAGAGTCATCTTGGGAAGTCCTTCCCTGACATGGGCCTGAGAGTCTGCCTTCTTGACTGTATTTGCCAGGTGCACAGGTACCAGGTGCCAGGTGCTGAGCTGGTTGCCCTCCACCAGCTGTGCCTGAGCAGCAGTGTCCTTTGGCCTCTGCGTGTGGGCATTAAAAAGACTGGTGCAATCAACTGTTACACCTGAGGATGGAGAGAGCCTTTCTGTTTATTCAGGAGAAACCACATGGCTTTGAGTTGAAAAGCCAAAGAGAAAACCCAGCCCTCCAGCCAGAAATGCCAAGAATGGTGAGGGAAAGAGAAAAAAAAAAATGTTTTCTTTCAAAACAAGACTAGATGAGACCTTCTTCCTAGAAATCCAGGTGGAGAGAGCTCAGTCTGGATTTGAACAAGAAGGGGAAAGAGGGGTCCCAGGAATAGGTGAGCTGAGAAGTAGTCAGGTAGGGCTGGCAGGAATGGCAGGTCGGGCTTTGAAAGAAGTTAGAGTCTTAGGGAAGAGGAGGCCTGGACATGGGCCCAGGCCACTGCTTGCAAGCATACAGAATGAGGGCCTTCCCTGGGTAGATGTGTTCGCCAAACTAGGAAAAGGTCAATCTGTTATGACACTTTGAGCCTATAATTGTCTACCTGCATATGATTGGTTCCTCTAAAACTCCTAGGAGCCTAAGGCCAGAGTATAGAGTGTACCAGGGTGTTGAGGAAGACAGGTCTGGGGTAGATGACAGTAAGGCCTTAAATGCTGGCTTGAGGTTTTGGGAATGGTCTTCCGCCTGGGCTTTACACGCAGCAGAGCATTCAATCTTTCACAGCACATTTACAAGATGTAGTATTATCCTAGTTTCCCAGGTAAGAAAACTGAGATTCAGAGAAAGCTAAGTAACTTCCTCACGGTCACACTGTGAATACATGGTGGAGGCCAGATTTGAGTCCAGGTGTTTCCTCCCTGCAATGCATCCCGTTCCTGCTACATCATGTATTAGAGGAGGAAATCGCCTTCTGTGAAGGAATTCCACAGGAGCGGGGAGAACGTGCAGGCTTGGGTTTGACGCCTATTGGGGGAAGGTTTTAGAAATACTTTCCTGGAAATCTAGGAAAACATTACAAATTTGTCCTGGCCAAGATGACAGGTATGTAGGGTTGCTTTTAAGAGAAAACAGGAAGAAACTAAATGAGAGAAACTGGGGTGGTCAGCTCGAGCTCAGGGCTTCAGGGAGATGGCTATCAGACAGTAGAAAGAGAACCAGGAGCTCATTTATAAGGTGGTACCTCTGGCTATTTCAGCTAGTAGAGAGAAAAGTCTAGTGCTGAAAGCTGACAGCTTCTGTGGCAGACAACTCAGGGACATAATTATAGGTGGGCAAGATGGTGGATTTGCTTACCCTGGATTGCCAAAGCTGCAGAGTCTGTTGAGGTATTGACACTACTAGAAGATACAATTACGGCGGAAGAAGAGGAGTGGGCATCTGGCCAGGATGTTCTCACTCTTGGTGGATGATGCTTCCCTTATGGAAAAGCAGGTTAGAGCACCCATCCACTATTTTATTCCCTTGGCAGTGAAATCCCAACTCCTGTGAACTAATGAATGGCCCCAGGCAGCTTCAGTGCTATTACATTTTGCTTAATCCTCATTTTTTTTTGTTTACAGTAAGGATATTTGAAGGTGGTCAAGAGCCTAGTTGGCACTATAAAGAATGAAACAAAGTATTAACAACTAATTTTAAAAAAAAGAAGCCAAAATAATCAGATTTGTGAACTAAGACTGGACATTTTAACCCCTTTTTTGCGTGACCACCCCCCACTAACAACACATCACTATGTTGCAGACAAAAGGTGTTGCCTCCTTGGATATCGTGAAAATCAATGGGGTACTAAGTATTGCACTTTTGCCTGCTTTGAAGGATAAGGCTGACTACACATGTTTTTCTTTCTTGGTAAAGCCCTGTTTCAGACAGGTTGACTTGCAGTATTGGTCAGAACCCATCTCACTGTGCTACCTGGAGAAGTTTCCCATCAGTTTGCAAACTCCCTGGGTCTAGAAGCTGTGTCTAATATAACGTGGTTGTACCCAGGACAGAGCCACTCAAAAATGGGCACATTCTTCAGGTGTGGAAAATATTCAATTGAGAACATTATCTTACTCTCACCTGAAACTGTGATGTATTCTTGCCTGCAACACTGTGTGAGGCTCTAGAAGGATAGAACAGGGCTAGAGAAAATCCCTGGACAGCATGCTGGATGCTCTGAAGAACTGACTGCAGACAGAAGTGCTGCTGACAAGGCGAAGGATGTTAGGAGGAAACAATCAGACTGTAAATGGCGTGGATAAGATGAGCATAGACTTGCTCATCAGATCCTGAAATATAGCAGTGCCTTGGAACCACAAGCAAGGCAAGTTCAGGACAAGTCAGCGGAAATGCTACTTCATGCAGCAGGTAATGAATTTATGGAATGGATTATCTCCCAGAGTTGGCACAAACTGGCAACATAAATGGATTCCAGAAGGATGAATGGCGGAGCCATAAAGACAACTACAGGAAGCTGAGATACACTCCATGTGGTCCGGAGTTCAGGGTGGTCCGATGTGCTCTTACACAGTTTCTACCTGGGGGTCTTTGTGAACAAAAGAGTCTTGGCCTCTGTAAAGCTTGGATTTGAGCCAGTGGGCAGGGCCAACACTCCCTGCCTAATTCTACCATCTCTGTGGCCTTTGCCTTATAAAGGCAGCAAAACCTTGTTCCTTCTGCCCGAGACTTATAGCCCATTTACAATGCATTCCTTCTTTATTTTTGCTTTCGACTTCTGAACAAATTTTGAGTATCTGCTTTCATACCAGTTATTGTATTTAGCTCTTGCAATTAGATTTCTGTTCAGACTTTCCCTCCTAAATTATCTAATTCTGATATAAATTACTCTAATTATGAAAGCTCCTCTAAGAAGAACAGTAACAATATACTTTTCTTGGGACCTCTTTTTAATGCAGCATCCCACGTCTTCAGTGCTGCATTCGGGATGCCTGGAAGCATGTTACTTTAATGGCCATAGCCCCAAATCTTGGCACTGGGCAAATTTTAGGAAACTCTTGCATGTCTCCACTAATAATATGCATGTCTCCCCACAACACACACACACCCCTCAACTCCATGCACTTGGTGCTTCCTTTAGTGCTCCTGTGAGTTCTAGAGATAGAGCATGACGTCTCACCTCTTCCAGTATGGGGGTGAGGGTGGAGTGGTGGCTGGGAAGGCCTTTTGTTTATACCTCTGGGGCGAGAAGGGGCTCAGTTTTCATTTTCTGTTCTAGCTCCCAGCCCCTCAGAGTTGTGTCTTTTTAAAGCTATTTTTACAGCACCATCCATGGCGGTTGTAAACAGGCCGGCCCTACTGTTCCAGGCTCTTTGTTGGGATTCAGCATTGGCTTTGTTCAAAGGTAGACAGGGGGCCTCTGGATTCCATTTTGTTGCAGGGATCTCGGGGAGGGAGGACAGCACCACAGAGCTCTCATTTTGCTTCTCTCTGTGGTTCCCTTGTCTGCTCTTCTCTTGGGGGTGGGTTTACTTATGGACTTATTGAGTGAGCTTATAGTGTGGGTTTCATTAGCATTTACGTGGACTAGGTAGAGCATTTCTTGTCACTTTATCAGAGAGACTCCTGGGAAACCCCAGCTTGTCCTGCCCAGCACATTTGTTCTGGCAGAAGTTTTTGTGAAGGCTGAAATTGCTCTTTCCTCTTGCCCTGAGGGCCCACATAGTAACTGTGGCTTTGAAATTTGCTTCCTTAACTAGTTCAGTGACTCAGAACATCAATGTTGCCACAAACAAACTTCCTCTCCCGAGCCTGACTCATTCATAACAGGTAAAAGGAAGGGCTGGCGAAAACATCATGAAACAATGGGATAGCCCTCATTTATCGAGTTGCAAAAAGACACTCAGACTCTCTCTGTCTTAGCTACTGTTGAGTTATTGCTTTCTATGTGCCAGGCTCTGTGCTAAGCAGCTTAAATATATTGCTTTTAAATTTCTAACAGCACTGTGGGGTACTATTGTCATACCAGTTCTAATAGATGCAGAATGTGAGATTTGGAAAACTTAAAAATTTGTCAAAGATCAAATAAGTAGCAGAGATTTTAATAAATAGCTAGAAACACATTTATTCAGCACATATGTTTTAGTTCCATGGAAAATATTAGATATACAAAATAAACAAGACTCTGGTCTGGTAAAGTTTACATTAGAGTTGGATTTCAACCGGAACTTTGTGAATTCAGATTCCACTACTGCTCACCTTAATCACGTGGACAGGTATGAGATGTCTGTGGGAAAGGATCAAATGAACTGATTCTGGGATGATAACAACAGTAATAGTAATGCCTGGAACTCTGTAAATTTTCAATGTACAGTGATGTTTCACATGTATTGTTAGTTGGATCCAACCTTTGTTGGGGGGCCAAGGTTGATGAGCAGCTGGAACTTACAGAGGCTGCTGCCTGTTGAAGTTGCATAAATGAACCAGAGCCAAGGTGTCTGACTTCTAACCCAGTGGTCCCTAGTTGCAGTATGCAGGATGGATGAGACATTCCAGGAACATCTCATGGTGAAAGTATCTAGAAGCAAAGCCTAGACTGACAGACTCATGCAGAGTGTGGGTATCAGCCTTGGAGGGGATCCCTGCGCTTGGGAAGGCATGGCTATCAACGTGCTTCTCAATTTTTCCCACTGGAATATCCTTAAATTGCTACTGTAGGGAGACACTATTTAATATCTTGTGGTTTCATATACACTTAACACACATTTTCACATACCTCCAGGCATATGTGCATCACAGTTTGAGAAGCATAGGATCAGATGACATGAAACTGCCTTAGAGTTGTGCTCTAACTGAGCTTGTAACTACAGCTCATGGAATTTCATCCATCCATCCATCTACTAGCAAATATTCATGAAGAACCTATCATAACCTCTGCACCGTGCTAGGTAGGCACTACTATATGATATAGGGTATGGCTCTTAAGGAATTTACAACCTAAAACGAAACATCACCCACAATCCCAGTGGCCAAAGGTAACCAATGTAACATTTTGGTATGGGTTATTCTAGTGTTTTAGAAGGAGTTTAGAATTTGTATGTCGGTAGTTGGGGTTACATAATTTTGAATAATGGACTAACCACTCTCAAAGAAAGTTAAGCTGATGGCCTTTTGCAGGATTTATGAGAGTGGGGAGAGACTAGGAGACTGGAATCAGGAATTCCAACCTGGTAAAAAGCCATTGTGCGAGGTCTGTCTGGAAAGTATCCAGCCACAAAATATGAAAAATAGATATCTTTAATGAAGAAGATACAAAATACAAGAAACTCCGTACACAGGACGATGATGCCTCAGTCTCCTTCAAAGTAGGCACCTTGGGACCTCACACAGTTCTCCCAGCATTCTCAGGTGTTCTGCTTGTTGCAGGCCTTCCAGAACATGATCTGTTTCAACATGAAAATGATCAACATGGATCACTTTCAACAGAGTCTCAACCCTCTTTGAAGTGTTTGTGCCACACTTTTATTTGTGCTGCACTCATTGCATTGTCCCCGAAAGCCTTTGAATCATCCAAATAGTTTCCATGGAGGAATGCTGTAGCTTAACACAAAATTTGAGGCAGATTCATTGCTCTCCTCCCTTGTCATTTTGAATGCAACGGCCACACAATACACTGCTCACTCAACAGCATCTAGTGCCCCACTGACTAGTACAGCTAAGTTGTCATTGTTCACGCGTGCACATCCCAGTGCACTGTCCTTGGCTGCCAGGTTACATTGATGTTGCACAAACTCTTCATGTTATATTAACAGTGGCTGGATACTTTCTGGACAGACCTCGTATACTCTAGCTCTTGCCTTTAAAATTAACCAATTAACTAACCAGTTGCCTTGATCAGTGACAAGTCCCCCTCACTGAAACAATTCACGCAGGGGCTGGATGACCACCCGATGGGGTGCTGTCGAGGGATTGCTATGCCTGGAGAGAGGATTCAGGAGTCTGTATGACCTCGTCCATCCCCAGGAGGCTCTGGCTTATATTGTTAGCTGTGGAAATTCACATTCAAATAAATTGTGAAACCCTCTTCTCTTTCTTATTCAATAGCAATTGCTTTGTTTAGTACATACGATTAGGTAACATGGTAAACATTGGGCAGTAGAAATCAACTAACTTTGAGGTGCTTTTAGCACTGCTATGTTATTATTTAAGAGGTTTTTTTTTGAGACAGAGTCTCACTTTGTCACCCTGTGTAGCATGCAGTGGCATCATCACAGCTCACAGCAACCTCAAACTCCTGGGCTCAAGTGATCCTCCTGCCTCAGCCTCTCGAGTAGCTGGGACTACTGGCACACGCCACCACGCCCAGCTAATTTGTTCTATTTTTTTTTGGACAGATGTGATCTCGCTCTTGCTCAGGCTGGTCTTGAACCTCCCAGAGTGCTGGGAACACAGGTGTGAGCCAGCGTGCCTAGCCTATTTGAGAGCTTTGAAAGAGCTCAAATGTTCTCACATGGGGAACATTTGAGGAGAAACTCTTGTTCCTCCCCAACTACTACCTGCCTCGCTCCCAGCTCAGCCACCGTCTCCTTTGAAAAGGTCCTCTTGACTTCCCAAGACTGAGAAAGAAGCCAGTCCTTTGAATCCCACGGGACTCCGTGCTGACCCGGCATAGCGTCTGCCTCACGGTAATGAAACTGCTGGTTTATCTGTTCTCCACATTGGACTCTACTCTTGTGAGTAGGGACAGTGTCTAGCAGACGCTGAGTTGCTCAGTCAGCATTTGTTAGTGAAAGAAGACCCTTGGCCACAAGGCCAGGTCTGGCAGCTGTGGGCATTTTCTCTGAGCAGGGATGAATGTGGCGCCTTTCCCCGTGCACTTTCCTCCTTGTCAGCGCCCAGAGCTCTGGGCTCTTTCCCTCCTCAGTGCTCCTTTGGGGTTTGCAGTTCTGTCCCCTCATGAAGAACTGAAAGTCTAGTTGGGACTAGGCACGAAACGGTCACGAGTGGGGAAAGTACACAATCAGACGTGACCTGGGCTCAGGGTGTGGCAGGAGCTAGGCTAAAGAGGCACTTCTGAAACCAAGTCAGGTGCACACTTTTCCTGCAGCTGCTGTGACATTCATAGGAAAGGACCTCTCTCCCCTCCTCTGTGGGGGCCTTGGGACTCCCTTCTCACAACAGCCAATCCTGTTCCAGGCAAACAGAAAGAAGAAACTGCACCACCTGTCATTCCCCACCTCCAGCTCCCGATGTTGCCAGCTGTCGGCAAGGGATGGGCGGGAAACGCTGAGCCTCATCAGGAATTCTGGGCACAGAGTGTGAGCCTGAAAGACGCAGGATCTGATTTCCTGTGAGCATCACACAGGTTCCAACTAGAGCCTAAGGGAAGAGGGGAAAAAAAATCTGCAAGCTTATCTTCCACTCCTCCAATGGAGTCACTAGGCAACACAGTTTTCAGTGGCTTTAAAAACTATGTGGGTGAAAGATTATTTATTTCTATATATGGCCAGAAAATAGCCCAATCACGGGGCTGGCTTCCTGGCGGACGCTCTCCAGTGTTTCCGGACCTGCAGACTCCAGGGACTTCCAGGCTGGACATTGGTTTCTGTGGCCTGCAGGCAATTAGCTCAGCAATGGAAAATGTGGCTCCCAGCGCCTCTGTCCTTACTTTTCCCCACCCCAACCCCTGCCCTTGCCATGCTCCCCCAGAGGGCTGCAGCTGCAAGGCAAGCTTGGCGCTCGCACAGCTGCACCCCTGCTAAAAATAGAAAGTTTGTTTATTTTTATGTTCATGAAGCCCTCTTCCTGCTGTTGCTGCTGTTGTGAGCGTAGCTCCTAGGCAGGAAGAGGATAGACTCTGGGCTGGTCCCTGGCCAAGTGAATTCTATCCTATGTTGAGGGATCTAATCAACCTCATTGGGGGCCAGAGGATTCAGTGATCTCTTTTCTTTTTTGAGACTCTCCTCTCTTAGCCAACACCTGCTCTCCAGAATTTTGGGTGTGTGTTTCTCGGTTTTTAGATGATCTGCTTGAATGTACTTCCCTTTCAGGTGCAGCCTTCCCTTGTGTTATGATGTGTCCACAGCAGAGGTGTGACCGGAGGAAAGGACCCTGAGCT
Source organism: Lepilemur ruficaudatus (assembly GCA_963574885.1). Lineage (NCBI taxonomy): Eukaryota > Metazoa > Chordata > Mammalia > Primates > Lepilemuridae > Lepilemur > Lepilemur ruficaudatus. The sequence continues at coordinate 30,799 of CAUYRT010027137.1, read as the reverse complement.
AAGAGGCAAGAAACCTGGGTTTTTTTTCCAGTTTTGTTACCTTGCCTTGTGGTCTTGAGCAAGCCACAACTTCTCTGAACCTCAGTTTCCTCATCTGTAAAATAGGGATAACAATGTATGCCTAGAACTCAAGTATGGTAATGGATATGAAACAACTTCAAGAAGTTCAAGATAACTGCAAATGGATCCTTTTCTACTTCTGCTAAACCCAAGCTTCTCACCTGTGTCCAAAAGATAGATATATCCTTTGCCCTAAAGGATTGTTGAGTCCCCCTCTCCCAAAAAGAGGAGTGGAAGGAGGACAGGAGAATAGGACCTGGGGAGGCGTATTTTGATCATATTTCCTATGAAATATACAAAAAATAAAACTCATGTTGAAATACCTGAGAGGTGATCTAGGCTAGAATAAGAAATCCTGGGCTAGGATTTGGGAAACAGAGGAAGGGAAATATTCGTCATTCTGTTAGCTTGTTGCGGCTTTGGGGTAATGGTTGTATTGCTATGTCTCATGTCCCTCCTCATAGTGTAGAGCCATTATTAATAGCTGGTCATCCCACTTGCTCAGCCATCCAGGTCACTTGGTTCACACCACACATGTAGTGTTTGTGACATGTTTTCCAGACAGCATCCTTGAGTGCCATCATTAACACTTTCTCTCTCCTCTAAGATCCTAACAGCTAAGGGCAGGGCTGTGCTGTGCTTTGAGTCACCTGGAGCCACTAAGACTCTTAATGTGTGCTCATTTTCCGTGGAGAGCCATGGCATACGCAGGGCTGGTCCTGGCGCCTGGTTCATATTGGATACCTATATTCAACAGGGTTCTTTGTTGTAAGTCACAAAATGACAACTTTGGCTGATATAAGCAGAAAAGGAGTTTATTTAAATCAGGGATCTTAACTGGCTTTTCTTGCTTAAAGTTTAGGGGCTCTGTGACTTGGATCCCTTTTTGTCTTAATAGTCATTCACTGAATTTAGCATTTTCTTACATTGTGAATGTATACAACAATCCAGGTACCTGAGACTTTATCATCTTTGGAAATCATAGATATTTTCAAGTCATATTTCACTTGTTGCAGACATTCCTAATATTATGTTCATTACTATTTCTGAGTAACAGAAGTTAGGTTTATTTAATGCAGAAGTACAAACCACTAGGTTTATTTAATGCATTAATACAAAAAGGCACACGTGTGTCTTTATATCAGAAACTAGTGATACAAAAAAGCAGGAGTCACACAAAATCCATTCTGGCAGTGGGGACAACTCCATCCATCTTGCTGATGCACCAGCATTTATTTTTGCTTTTGTATTATTAAGATTTTAGTTATATTTCAATATAATTAGTTTTCTATGTATTTTATTTTGTACTTTTAAAAACATTCTTCCTGGGCTTCCTAGACTTCACCAGACCACCAAAGGGCTCATGCACATAAAAGTTTAAGAACTCCCTGACCTAAAGCATATTAGCTAGCTCACAGCAGGATTGGCCACATAGTTTTCAGGACACAAACAAAATGAAAATGTGAAGTCTCTTGTTCAAAAAAATTTTAAAAATTGCAAGATGGCAGCAGCAGAACATTAAACCAAGCACAGGGCCCTGCTGAACCTGGGCCCCGTGTACAGCACACGTTGCATGGCTATGAAGCTGGACCTGGCTCATAGAATTTCCAGAGAGGTGCAAGGGCCAGACTCGGGGGCTGTGCAGCCAGAGACAATATTCAAATTGTGCTGGTGAACTGGTCTGGGGAGAACCCAGTGCTGGGCCCACTGGGTTCAGATACTGCAGCTTTTCCTCATGTCGCACTGACAGTAGATGCTGGAAACTGCCCTTGGGTCTGCTGCCACTGGCACTTCAGCAAGCTGAATGGAGTTGTCCCCACTGCCAGAGTGGATTTTGTGTGACTCTTGCTTTTTTGTGTCTCTAGTTTCCCATTTAGTCTGGGTTAGGTGCCTTTGAATGGTGGAGCCCAGCTAGGGCCTGCCCTCCGGCTGCAAGGGAGGCTGGTGAGATGAACATCTATTATTGCTGACCCCCCGAGAGGGAGGTCAGCTCTGCCTCACTGGTGGAAGGACTCCCCAAACACAGGAAGGGGGTTCAGATGTTAAGTGGCCAAAAAGCATGACAAAAGTCCTTAACAGAACCCACAAAGCCAATGTATACCTAGACCACTTCTAAAGAAAGCCTGTGGGCTAGCACAGGTTGCATGACTATCTTTAACTAGATGATACTGTCCGGGTGAGGATACTTTACATGCTGAAATGTTTTTTAATTTCTGGGACATGTGGATGGTTTCCAGGAATGATAAGGCAGAATATTTGGAATAAATATTATTTAAGAAAATTTGCAACCCTATGGAGGTAGGACATAGAAGCTTGGCATTTTTGCCAGATATTCTCTCTCCACGAGACCGGATAAAGCCAAGAAGAATGGATGGGCTCTACACTGTGACAAAATGACAAGGTCTGATTTAATTTAAGAGTTTCCTTGAAGCAAAGGACAGTGAGTCAGTATGGATGTATCAGTACTTAAAGCTGGGCCAAGCCAAAGGGAACAAGAAATGAACCATCTAGAAATGAGCCATCGTGCGGTGTGGCAAAGAAAGTACCACTGCACCGAGTGGAGCAGGGGCTGGGTCCGACCTCAGCTCATGGCTCATTGTTTCCCTCTTTCTTTCAACTGAAAAGTAGTTCAGTAAGTATGTGGCAGGGTTTTTGGTCTCCCTATCCCAACAGAGTGATGAGAGGGGGCTGTTCTTTAAAAAGTAGTATGAGGACAGAGCTGTTACGGCAGGAGCCCAGCAGAGTGTGAGTTGCCCTCTAGAAGTGGGGTCGAGAGGCCACCACTTGCTGTCCAGGCACTAAGCCATCCAGCAGCTCCTCAGGAGGTCAAGGATACGGGGTATGGGGGACCTTGCGTGACAAGACAGAGGAGCAGTGGCTTTCACCCAGAGGGATGGTGTCTGAGAGCTTCCCTGGTGGGGCTGACGGGAGCTGCCTGTGGGGACGTCCTGAGAAGGGGATATGCCCCTTGCCTAGCTCCTGACACATGTCGAGTGCTGTGCATCCCTTGTCTCCTTTCTTCCCCGAAGTGACGCTTGTGAGAGGTTTCGTTATCCCCGTTTCACACCCTGGAGAGCCCGGCTCCAATTCTCTCTACCTTCCCAACTTTGCTGGGAGAGGGAGTTGGCTGCCATCTTTTGTTCCACCGCTAGTGAAAAGCTGGAGCTAGCTCTCCTTTTAATATACTTTTCACTAGGAGAGAGAATGATAATCCCCATCCCTCCCACCCACCAAATAAAGGTTCTTCAGCAAAGAAACTTTGGCTTGTTATTTTTTGCTATTTTAAAAATAAATAATTAAATAAACTCTGGCATAATTTTATATTTACAGAGAAGTTGCAAAGATAAATACAGAGATCCTGTCTACCTTTCATTCAGCTTTCTCTAATGCTACCATTTAATTTAACCATGGTGCATTTGTCAAAGCTAAGAAATTAGCTTAATACTATTAACTGAACTATGGAATTTTTTGGGATTTTATCAGTTTATCCATTAATGTTCTTGTTTTTATGATTTAGGATCCAATTTAGGATACTGCATTGCTTTTGGGAAACCTTGAATTTTAAGAAAACTTTCAGATTGCCAATGGAGGGTTCCACTCAGGGTGAAAAAGAGGTTTTATTTATAATTTTCCCTCTTTTTTCTATCAAAGAGATTTGAACATTAAGTGCTTTATAAAGTTTTATGGGCTCAGTGAGGTGCTTCACTGGGATGTTAATGCCAGACAAGGTGAAGTGGTTTGAAGATTTTGGAATAAAGATGCTGCAAAAATGCAAAAACTGGTCTTTAATTGGAAGTGTGGAACATCCAGGTCTTTCTTCCACCCTACTACTAAGTCTTAAAGCACAGGGTACTTTTCACAAAGACTTCCTCTTCACATCTTCCTGTGGAGTCATCTAAGTTTGGGCTTGGACTCTTGCTTTGCATGGAGGGCAAAAGAGAATAAAAACAGGTGAGGTGCTGTGTGGACTCAACTGTGTGATTGGTTTCTCTGAGTTTCTCATTGTTCATAGCACCAGGCTTGTGCTAGCAATATTTCAAGTCATGAGTATCTTATTATCTGTCTGGGCTCCTGCTTATTGATTGGCATCCTTGCTAACATAGTTTATTTTCTCTTGAAAGGGAACTAAAAATGGAACTGTGGTTAGGTATTTTTGAATCTATGACAGGTCCTTTAAAGAAGTATTCAGAAACCCTATGCTTAACACTCAAAAGGGACAGAGAGATCAAAGAAAATTAACAAAATACTGGAGTTGAAAGAGCCCAGGAGACCTGAATTCTCATCCCAGATCAATCACTGATTGGTTTGGCCGCATCATGCAACCTCTTTAAGCATTCGGTAGTTTATTTGTAAAGTGAGAAGTTGGGATTAACAGAACTCAAAGGTCCCTGCCAGGTCTTTGATTCTGTGCCCCCAGCTTCATGTCTGACATAGGACAGAATAAATGCCAGTTGTCATCCCTGCCCTCAAGGACCATGAAACAAAACCTTCAAAACATGTAGCAATTAGAGAATAGTGGAGTGGTAAATTGCCTACCATGGGCTATACGCAATCACTGGACGAGTATGTACTTGAGCCTCCTATGCATTCAGCAGTTTTGGGGATAAAAGACGTGTCATAATTTTTGCCCTTAAAAGTGTACAAATTAGTTGGGAAAACAGGACATAAGAACTTGAAACAATGGCTAATACAAGACATTAGATAATTAAGTGCTAAATTGTGCTGTGCAGTTGTGTGGTGATGGTAAAATGAGAATAACTAACACTGAGTTCTTAGGTAAGTGTGCAAAATTTAACAGGTGTAAAAATCCTCTCGGTAATCAAGATAAGTAATATTTTAATGCAATATTTTTTCTTTCTTTTTTTTATTTCAGAAAAATATGAAAGTACAAACATTTTGGTTACATTTTATATCTTTGCTTCTCCCTAGCAAGAGTTAGAGGTATGCCCCTCCCCTCCACAATGCTCACCGTGTCCCTCAGTTGTGAGTCTAACCCCCCCAACTCCCTATCTCTGGAGAACACCACCACCATTTGAGCACCGTAGTGTTAATCACTCAGTACCAATTTGATGGCGAGTACATGTGGAGCCCATTCTTCTGATCTTGTGACACCTCACTTTGGATAATGGGCTCAAGCTCAATCCAGGAAAATATAAGCAGTGCTAGATCACTGTTGTTTCTTATAATTGAGTAATATTCCATTTGGGAATACTACCAAATAATACCAAATTTTAATAATCCAGAATTATGGCCAGCAAACATATAAAAAAATACTCAACATCTCAAAACATTAGAGAAAAGCAAATCAAAACCACAATGAGGTATCACCTAACCCCAGTGAGATTGGCCTCTAGCAAAAAATCCCAAAACAACGAATGCCGGTGAGGATGTGGAGAGACAAGAACACTCTTACACTGCTGGTGGGACTGCAAATTAGTGCAACCTCAGTGGAAAAGAATTTGGAGATACCTCAAAGAGCTAAAAATAGAAATACCATTCAATCCAGCAATAGCATTATTAGGCATCTACCACAAAGAGCATAAGACATTCTGTTATAAAGACATCTGCACCCGAATGTTTATGGCAGCACAATTCACTATTGCAAGGACGTGGAAACAACCCAAGTGCCCGTTAATTCAATATTTTTAAAAATAAAAATTAAAGCAAAAATTTCGTGATGTGCAAAATATCAAACTTTTAAATAGAGACTGGATCATTTTTATGGGTCTTTCCATTTGTCTCAAGCTCCAGTGAGGCTCAGCATAGCACTGTGTTCCAGAGAGTGTACCTTATTGCTCTGTTTAATCCTCACATGAGCCTAAGGATTAGATTCTACCTATTAGCGTTATTTTGTGGATGAGAAAGCTGAGGCTTGGAGAGCTTAAATGATAGAGGTTGTAAGTGGCCAGACCTGAATCCAGGTCTCTGGCTTTGTAATTTACGTTTTTAGGCACTGCCCTATATGACCGTACAAGTGCACAGACAGAGTCACTGCCCTGGTGGAGGTGGTGCCCCAGTGCTGCTGAGCTGGGGGAGGTCTTGGCCTAGGGCAACCCTGCAGTCCTCCTGGAGGGGTGCCCAGTGCAGCTGTGCTACTTGCAACTGTTGCCTACTGGCTGGAATGCTCAGGGTGCTCTTCCCTCCCCAGCCAGAGAGTTCCATGGAGGCTGAGTCCTGGGGAGTCCTGCTCAACACCACAACCCCAGGGTGTTCTTCACATGCCAGGGTGTACTTCATACTCATTTCATCCAGAAGTAGGAAATCCAAGGTAGTGTTTACTCAAATTGTGCTTTCTGCCTGACCCCACAAAGAGAAAAGGCCCTGTGATGTTTACCAATTACCTCCCAACAAAGGAAACCATGCTGAACACAGAGCATGTCTTAGAAGTGTTTGTCATCTCACGAGCCCCGTCTGCAACGCTGAGCTCTGTTTCCGGGCAGGAAATGAAACCACAGAGTGCGAGTGAGATCTTGATCTCCAAGTTGCCACTTTGGAGCAGCAGTCACTGTTTTGGCAGCCGTACGTCTAGCACGCATCTGCCCAAGGCTAGGGGCAAAGACACTGGCCAGCGGGCCCACGGGATACTTCAACTTAGTTATGCTCTTTAGGCCAAGAACCTACTCGTGTCTTTGGGGATTAGGAGTTTATCTTGTTGCCCAAGATAAAGGGTTCTTAAAACAGATAGTGGCTTGGGATAACTAGATGTGGGGTAGGGAAAGAATTAGAAACTGTCAGAACGGGAACTGACTTTGGAGGTTATCTGGCCCATTTTTTCATTTTACAGAAAAGAAATTAGAAGCCCACAGAAACTATATGACCTTGGGAGGGGTCATATAAGCACTTCGTGGCAGGTCTGGGACATGAAATTGAGCAGACGACATTCGAAGTGATAATTTTAACTCAACCACAGGGCCTAGGGTGACACCAAAAAAGCTTTATTTTGAGGCGCACAATGATTAGTGCACTTCTTTGATCTATTCTTTGATATCGTTTATCCCCTTCTCTCAGGTTCAGTGAGACATTCAGTGATGAGAACATCTAGTGACGTCTGCAGTGCAGGCCCACGTGCAGCATATTGGTTATTTCTGTAGCAAGTAAGATAATCTGTAGTAGCGCAAAACCCTAGGGTGATGTGGGGCCCCCACAAATTGTCATACATTGTCTTTGTTTTTATTTTTATCTTGAAGGAAAATTTTCCATAAAGAACCTATGTCTTAGGTTTCGCAATGTGCATAGCTGATTCATGTACTGCTCATATTTCTATCATATTATTGACAATTCCAAAATATTTATTCCTCCAGGATATTGGATTATTTTGGTGGTCCATTGAGATGCCCCAACTGGGAAGTTGTGTCCGTCTATCTGTCCTTCAGCCCTCCTCCAACCCATTCCTCTGCAGGATCTTCGTAACTGTGGGTGGCCTGTCTCACAAGAGTTTAAAACCTGTGAGGAGCAAGGCATGGATGAATGAGGGCCACGTGACAACCTATAACTGATTACACTTCAGGTGTTTAATATAAAAATATTAGATGATTCTGATGAGTGATTAGGCAAATTACAGAATAGGGAGTGAAAGTTTATGGTACATGCATCAGCAAAATGGGAACAACTATCTGCTGCCAACTGCACAAGTATATTAAGATATGTTTGTACTGTACATGGAAGATACTATTAGGTCATTAAATGTCCAATTTTGAATCAAAAGTGTAGTTTATTATATTATCAAACAAGAAGCAGTACAATTAAACTATCAACCCAGTTTTGCTATCTTAATGGTAGCTTATTTATGTCATCAGCAAAGAAGACTGCAGAGCAAATGGCGATGAAATCAAGAAAGGCATTTTCCACAGCTTGTTGAGAATTGAATATTTTTTCTTGCAAGAAGTGGTCCAAAGCTGGGAAGAAGTGGTGGTCAATTGGTGCAAAGTCTGATGAATATGGTGGATGACAGAGAGTTTCCAAGTCCAGCCTCTGTAGTTTAAGCAGCATTGTTTGTGCAACGTGTGGTTGAGCATTGTCTTGCAAGAGGATTGGCCTGTCTCTATTGACCAATCTCTGCACTTAATTGCAAGCATCCTTATCATTTCATCCAATTTGTTGAAGTAGACATCCCCTGTAATTTAATTTTTAAATTTTTTTAAATTTCAGCATATTATGGGCTACAAATGTTTAGGTTATGTATATTACCCTTGCCCCACCTGAGTCAGAGCTTCAAGTGTGTCCATCCCCCAGCCGTTGTGCACCACAGCCATTAGGTGTGTATATACCCATCCCCTCCTCCCCGCTCCTACCTGCCCGACACCCGATGAATGTTATTACTACATGTGCACTTAAGTGTTGATCAGTTAATACCAATTTGATGGTGAGTACATTGGTGATTGTTTTTCCATTCTTGTGATAATTCCCCTGTAATTGACCAGGTTTCATGAAGCTGCAATGGAAAATACCAGCGCTGGACCACCAAACAGACACCATTAGCTTTTTTTGATGAATATTTGGGTTTGGGCTATATTTTGACACTTTACCTTTATCCAACCATTGTGCCGAATGCTTGCAATTGTCAAAAATAATACATTTGTATTTCCCTGATGATTACTGATGCTGAGCATTTTTCATATGTTTATTGGCCATTAGTCTATTTTCTTTTGAAAAGCTTCTGTTCATGTCTTTTGGCATAAAAAATGAATTAATACCTTTTGCAATAATCTGGATGGAAATGGAGACCATTCTCCTAAATGAAGTATTGCAAGAATGGAAAAACAAATACCACATGTACTCACTATTAAATTGGAACTAACTGATCAGCACTCATGTGCACAGATGGAAGTAAGCAGGCAGGAGAGGGAGAGGGGATGGGGTGAAATCATACCTAACAGGTACAATTATATTATCTGGGGGATGAGCACACTTATAACTTTGACTCAAGCAGTAAAAAAGCAATCCATGTAACTAAAACATTTGTACCCCGTAATATTCTGAAATAATAAAAAAAGAATCCATTTTTCATGACATGTAATAATACTGTGTAGAAATGGTTCGCCTTTATTCATGACAGCAAAGAAAGGCAAGCTTCTAGATGATTTCTCTTCTGATGCTCATTTCATTCATGCAGAACCCATCTATCCAGCTTCTTTACCTTGCCGATTTGTTTCAAATGGTCCAATATTGTTGGAATAGTAACATCGAACCTTGCTGCTAATTCACGTGTAGGTTGAGATGGATTCGCTTCCACTACAGCTTTCAGCTCATCATTATCCAGCTTGGTCTCAGGTCACCAATGTGGTTCATTTTCAAGATTAAAATCACTAGAATGGGACTTCTCAAACCATCGACATACTGTGCTTTCATTAGCCACATCCTTCCCAAACACTTCATTGATATTTCAAGCTGCCTGTGCTGCACTGGTTCCATGACAGTACTCATATTTGAAAATAACATGAATTTTTGACTTATCCATGGTTTCACAAAAATTGCTCTAAAAAATGTGAAAGATAAATTGAAAGACACATGGCTGGGCTAAATCAGTGTTAAATTAAGTTTAGCCTAAGGCTACCTCCTTATGTATTTTAACTTTTGCCCAAAGGTTTCTCTATACACAGTGAACTATAGCCTAACTGAACATATGCAGAGACTGTAACTACTCTTGTAACAAGTAGCCAAGTGTCAGCCAATTGCAGCAGCCATACTTCAATCACTCACAGGTGGCCAACTGGTCAGAAGGTCCTCAAGGCAGATGCCAAGCTGTAACCAACGTGGCTCCTTTGGTGTCTCACTTCTGTTTTCTGTACATGATTTTCTTTTTTCTGTCCATAAATCCTCTCTAATCATGTGGCAGCCTCAGCATCTTTCTGAAGCTATTCTGGTTCAAGGGGCTTCCCAATTCACAAATGGTTCTTTGCTCAATTAAATTGTTAAATTAAAAAGAAAATCACAAGCCAAAACTTGCATTTGAAAGACTGAGGATTTACCTTCACGATAAAAATAAAACAAGAATGACAAAGTGAAATGTCAGAGATACACACTGTCAAACTTAGTACTTAAGGAAACTGGACATTTCATGCTTAATAACCTAATATATATATATATATATATATGAATCTGTATACACACATACACACACAGACATAATGTAAGCCATATAAATGTCCCAATTTTTATGGAGCTACCCATAGTTCCCTGATTTCCCCCCATTATTTGAGCTTTGTCAAGGAGTTCTTCCTGCAGGGACTGCCCTGTTCAGCTGGCATGGCAAGCGTCTTATTTTTTAAGGTCCAGCTCAATTGTTACTACCTCTGAGAAATATTTCCTGAATCCTTCAGGTAAAACAGACCACTCCTTTCTTTGTGCCCCCCATGTGGCCCCATACATATCTTCAATATAGCCATTCACTCTCTATCTGCAAGTATTTGTTTATATAGGTCTATCTCTCTACTTGAGGAAGAGGATCATGATCCATCCACCTTGGTGTCCCAGAGTCCATCATGGTACCTGGGAGCTTAAATAAATGTTTGTTAGGTAAAGCCTGTCTTTAGGATGATGATGTTCTAGGATGTGTTCTAGCAGGCTCTTCAGTTATTGGTTCATAGGGTGGCTAGGTCTCCTGATTAGTGGGTTATTTAGAAAAAAGTGGTCACAGATGTCATGAATACACATATACCTCCATACTTGGAACACTTTTGTTTCCTATTTGCAATTTTGCCAGTAAGGAGCCAGCATTTTAAGTACTGTGCATATAAGTGTTCACATAAACTTATGGCTGTAAAAGAAAACTTGATTTTTTTCAAATGATTTCCAGTTACCCTTACTATTGCTTTCAAAAAATAAAATACTTATTGAAGTATAATCATTATCCTGTGCAGATTCCAAATTACATTTTTATGCTGTTATCTCTTTCCGGCTGTGTGATTTTATGCTCCGACAATGCATTTGTCAGTCAACAAGTATTTACCGAGAGCCCTGCGGGGTGTCTAACACATTTTTTATGCACATCATATGTTTCTTAAGTATTCTCCTGGTGTTATAACTTTGGTTTCTAATATACTTTAAATGAGAAAAATATTTTATGTGAAGGTGTTTTGGAAGTCATAATCCAGAGATTGGTGCTTTTGACAGGAAAAGGAACAGTTATAATTTATTGGCCTACTATGTGTCAGGCATTATGCTCCACAATTTACATACATTATTTTATTTAATTCTCACACCCAGCCATGGGTAGATGCTGTAACATCACATTTTGCAGTTAAGGACACAGATTCAGGAATGGCAGGTTGCTATAACTACAAAAGGTCGAATGGGAGCTTGAACTCAGGCCCATCTAAAGCTGAAGTCCACATTCTTTCTCATGTGTTATTTTCTTATTACATTAAACTTCCACAATTGTACTAAAGGCAAATGTTTGGAATGATTACAATTGAAAGAAGATTGCAAATCCCTCAAGAAAGGGATTGTGTGTGAAACTAAAATGTGCCATTTGAGGATTTTGACACATCTTTGTGTCTCTTTTTCCCTCTATTGTGAAAAATAGGACTCACACTGGGTTCTTCTCTAAACACTTAGAAATTATGTGAAGATTTCACACCTTCCCTCCTTCCGTCAGTCCTGTAGAACAATTTTTAAAACTTAACCCTATCCTCAAAAGCTGTACAATTATTCCAACCATGTATTTATTCTTTTTGTTTATGCTCCTGCTACACAGAGCTCTTTCCTGTTGTGGGTTATATGGTTTTTGTGTATCTTTTTGTCCTACTCTCTGTCCTTTTTCTCTCTCTCTTTCTCTGTATGTATGTATAAAAAGTAAAAAAATAACCAACATCATGGAATATATGAGGTATTGCATGGTCATTCACTTATTTATTCATTCACCAATCAATTTTGAGTCCTTTGATGACTGCCCACCTTTGAGGAACTCCTAGGCAAGTATGCACACAGCTTTTTGCAAGATGATATATGTTGTCCATGTGAGTCCTGTGAATAAAGTTAAGGGGCTTCAGGAGAGTAAGAAATTAATTATATAGGGGGAAGGGTGAGAAAAGGGGAGAACAGGGAAATCAGCAGACTGGAGGTATCATGTAAGCTGGATATTCTACCACTCCACAATTTTTATTGACCACCTAATATGTGCCACCACTATTCAAAGTACTGGAAATGCAAAGATGGATAATACAGTCACTACCCTCAAGGCACTCACAGATTAGAAGAGGGAAAAAGACACACAGGCAACTGAGTATTGAGTACCAAGATCGATGTACAAGTTACAGGATGGATCCAGAGGGATGTCGTATTCACTCTGGGCTGGGTGCTTGAGGAGGAACAGGTAAGAACTCCTAGAGGAGGTGGGTCTGGCTGAGTTTTGAAAGATATGAAGATATTTTTTGGGTGTTTGTGGGCAGGGTGAGCTGGCAGACAGGCATGAAATAGCAACGCACATTAAGGAACTTCAAGTGATCAAGAGTTAGAGAGAAGGATGTGTACAGGTGGGCAGCAGGGAAGGGGTGTGTGCAGGTGACGGGCAAGGATCTGGAACAGGATTGGCCTTTTATGCCAGGCTATAGAGTTTGATCCTCTAGGTCCTGGAGAGCCATGGAGTGATTTTTAAACCAAAGAATGATATTATCAGAATGGCATTTGAGTATATTTTCATCAAAGATATAAAGGGAATTAAATGTTAAAAAGTGAAAATTTACATTATTTTTCAGGCATGTTACTTAAAAAGTTTTTTTCTAAAGTATTTATAACTATGTGTTAAATTAATAAAGAAATGCAAATTATAAACAATGAGTGTAAATTTTTAAAGTAAACTTTAACTTTGAGATAACTATGTAGATGTAAGAAATAATACGGAGAGATCCTATGTACTCTTTACCCTGTTTCCTTCAATAGTAATATCTTATAAAACTATAGTACAATTTCACAACCAGGATGTTGACATTGATACTGTTGAGATAAAGAACTTTTCCATCACCACAAAGATCCCTCATGTTGACCTTTTATAGACATATATAGACACACACACACTCACACACACATTCACACACACACATACACACACACATCACTCCTTCCCTGACTCATTCCTTAATCTCTGAAAATTTATCATTTTTTAATGTTTTGGATGGTGTTTTTGGTGTCAATGTAAGAACTCTTTGCTTAGCCCTAGATCACAAAGTTTTCTCCCATTTTTTTCTCCTAAAACTTTATAGTTTTGTGTTTTACATTTAAGTTTTGAGTTAGTTTTTGTATAAGGTGGGCCATTTGGGTTTAAGTTTATTTATTTATTTTTACTTATGTATGCCCAGTTGCTCCAGCGCCATTTACTGAAAAGGCTATATTTCCTTTGTTAAATTGCTTTTGCATTGTTGTCAAAATCAGTTGGGCATGTCTGTGTATGCCTGCACCCGGGCTCCCTGTTCTGTTCCATTGATGTATGTTTCTACTCCTTTACCAATACCATACAGACTCGGTGACTATAGCCAGCCACACAGCAAGTCTTGGAATAAGGTAGATTAATTCTTCTTATTTTATTCTTTTATTTCAAAGTAGTCTTAGCTATTCAAGTTTCTTTGCTTTTCCATATAAGTTTTAGGATAATTTTATCTATATTTACAAAAAGTCTTTCTGAGATTTTGACAAGAATTGTGTTAAACCTGTATAATGATTTGAAGGAATTGGTATCTTTACTGTTTTGAGTCTTCTAGTCCATGGACATGGTGTGTCTATGTATTTAGATCTTCTTTGATTACTGCTTGAATTAGCATTGTGTCATATTCAGCACACGAGTCCTGCACAAGTGTTGTTAGATTTACACCTAAGTATTTGCTTTTTTGTGTGCAATTGTAAGTGGTATCATATTTTTAATTAAGGCATCCGTGTGTTCATTGCCAGTATGTATAAAAACAAGGGATTTTTGTATGTTTATCTTGAATCCTGTGACCTTTCTAAACTCACTTATTAGTTTTAGGAGTTTTTTTTTTTTTAAACATATTCCTTGCAATAGTCTATGTGGACAGCAATGCCACTTGCAAATAGAAACAGTTTTATTTCATATTTCATCATTTTCTGCTCAGTATGCCTTTTATTTCCTTTGCCTTGTTGCAGTGGCTAGGACTCCCAGCACTATGTTGAATAAGAGTAGTGAGGGCAGACATCCCTGCGTTGTTTCAGATCTCAGGGGGTAAGTATTCAGTCTTTAATCATTAAGCATAATGTTAGCTGCAGCTTTCTTACAGATGTTCTTTATCAAGTTGAGATAGTTCCCTTCTATTCCTATTTTTCTGTGGATTTTTAACATGAATGAATGTTGAATTTCATCAAAATTTTTTCTACATTGGTTTATATAATCCTGTGATTTTCTTTCTTTCATTTGTTGATTGGTGGATTACATTGATTGCTTTTCAAATATTGAACAAGCCTTACATTCTTGGAATAAACTCACCTGGCACATAATAATTCTTATATAGTGCTGAATTCTATTTGCTAATATTCTGTTAAGGATTTGTGTGTCCATATTCACAAGGGATGTTGGTCTGTAGTTTTTCTTTTCCTTTGTACTATCTTTATCTGGTTTTAATATCAGGATAATACTAGCTTCATGAAATGAATTGGGAGGTGTTCCCTGCTCTTCTACTTCCTGGAAGAGATTATGTAGAATTGATATTAACTCTTCATTAAACATTTTTGGTCAAATTTTCCAGTGAAATGACATAGTCCTTCAGATTTCTTTTTTGGGAGGTTTTAAACTACAAATTCAATTTTCTTAATATGGGGCTATTCAAATGATCTATTTCATACTGAGTGAGTTGTGGTATTTTGTGTTCTTGAGGAATGGGTCTATTTGTCAAATTTAAGTGTGTAGAGTTGTTCATAGTATTCATTTTCTGTCTTTTTTTTTTTTTTTTGAGACAGAGTCTCACTGTGTTGCCCTGGCTAGAGTGCCATGGCGTCAGCCTAGCTCACAGCAACCTCAAATTCCTGGGCTCAAGTGATCCTCCTGCCTCAGCCTCCCGAGTAGCTGGGACTACAGGCATGAGCCACCATACCCAGCTAATTTTTTTTCTATATATTTTAGTTGGCCAATTAATTTCCTTCTATTTTTGGTAGAGATTGGGTCTCGCTCTTGCTCAGGCTGATTTTGAACTCCTGGCCTTGAACGATCCACCCACCTCGGCCTCCCAGAGTGCTAGGATTACAGGTGTGAGCCACTGCACCCGGCCTTCATTTTCTATCTTTTTGATGTCTGCAGAGGCTGTAGTGATATCCCCTGTTTCATTCCTGATATTGTGATTTGTGTCTTCTCCCCTTTTTTGTTGTTGTCAGTCTTGTTGGAGTTTTGCCTATTTTATTGGTCTTTTGAAAGAGTCAGCTCTATGTTTCATTAATTTTGCTGTTTCAATTTCATTGATTTTTGCTTATAATTATTGTTATTTCCTTCCCTTCACTTACTTTAGGTTTATTTTACTCATATTTTTCTAGGTCTTGAGATGGGAGTAAGATTATTGATTTGAGACTTTTTTTCTTTTCTTTTTTTTTATACTGGCCTTTTCACAGAAAATTTTTTTCTTTTCTAATGTATCCTTGCAGTGTTACAAATTTACCTCTCAACACTGCTCTAGCTTTGTCTCACAAATTTTGGTATACTGTATTTTAAATTACTTTAATTTCAATGTATTTTTAAAATTTCCCTTCAGACTTCTTTGACCCATGGATTATGTAGAATTGTATCGTTTACTTTCCAAGTGTTTAGAAATTTTCCTGTTGCCTTTCCATTATTGATTTCTAGTTTGACTTCATTGTGGTTAGTAAACATACTATGTATGATATCAGTTCTTTGAAATTTATTGAGGTTTATTTTATAGCCCAGGACATGGTCTATTATTGTATATGTTTGTAGGCACTTGAAAAGAATGTATATGCTACTATTGTTGGGTGGAGGGTTCTATCAGTGTTAATTGGATTCTCTTGGTTGATGGTGTTGAGGAGTTCTTCTATATCCTTGACAATTTTCTGTCTAGTTATTCTAACAATTGTTGAGATGGGGGTGTTGAAGTCTCTAACTATAATTTTGGATTTGCCTATTTCTTCTTTCAGTTCTATCAGGTTTTGTTTGACATATTTTGCAGCTCTGTTGTTTAGTGCATATGCATTTAAGATTGCTCTGTCTTCTTGGAGGAATTAACTCTTTTCTTATTATATTAATATAATGTCCTCTTTGGGGTCTGGTAATTTTCTTTGAATTTAAATTTACTTTATCTGCAACTAATATAGTCACTTCTGCTTCCCTTTGATTAGTATTTGCATAATATATCTCTTTCCATCCTTTTACATTCAACTTTCCTATATTATTATATTTGAAGTGAGTTTCATGTAGACAGAATATATTTGGGTCATGTTTTTAAATTTATTCTCCCAATGTCTGTCTTTTAATTGGTATATCTTTACCATTTACATTTAATATAACTACTGCTAGAACTGAGGTATTTCATTTTCTGTTTTGTTTTATCTCTGTTCTGTGCTTTTTTTTTTTTTTTTTTGAGACAGAGTCTCACTCTTTTGCCTGGGCTAGAGTGCCATGGCTTCAGCCAAGCTCACAGCAACCTCAAACTCCTGGGCTCAAGCGATCCTCCTACCTCAGCCACCCAAGTAGCTGGGACTACAGGTATGTGTCACCATGCCCAGCTATTTTTTTCTATATATTTTTAGTTGTCCAACTAATTTCTTTCTATTTTTAGTAGAGACAGGGTCTCAGTCTTGCTCAGGCTGGTCTTGAACTCCTGAGCTCAAGCAATCTGCCCGCCTCGGCCTCCCAGAGTGCTAGGATTACAAGTGTGAGCCACCACACTTGGCCTATTCTGTTTTTTCACTTTTCTCTTTTCTTTTTTTCTGTCTTCATGTGGGTTACTTGAACATTTTTTAAAATTCCATTTTTATTTATCTATAGTATTTTTGAGTGTATCTCTTTGTAAAGCTTTTAAAATTATTGTTCTATTAATCACATTAAATATACATAACTTATCACAGTCTACTGGTGTTGTCAATTTACTAGTTTGAGTGAAATATAGAAGCCTACCTCTCTTATATCCTTTTACCTTCCCCATTTACAATATACTTGTCTTAAATAATTCCTCTACATTTAGAATATCAGACAGTATTATAGTTTTTGTTTCAAACATCAAATGTAATTTAGAAATTCAACAGAAGGAAAGCCTATTGTATTTTCCTATGTTTTTGCTTATTGTGTTTTTTCTTCCTTTCTGACATTCGAAGCTTCCTTCTTGTAGAATTTTTTTTATCTTTAGAGAACTTCCTTTAGCCATTCTTTTAGAATGAGTCTTCTAGTGACAAATTGTTTTAGTGTTCCTTCATCTAAGAATATCTTTATTGCCCTTTCATATCTAGAAAATATTTTTTGTTGGATATAATTCTGGATTGACAACTTTTTTCTTTAAGCACTTGAAAAAAAATGGGACACTTCCTCTGGCCTCCATGGTATCTGATGAGAAATCTACTGTCATTCTAATTCTTTTTTCCCTATAGAAATGGTGTCACTTTTTTGGCTCCTTTCAAGATTTTTTTCTTTATCTTTAGTTTTCAAAAGCTAATTATGATGTGATTTGACATGGATTTCTTTGAGTGTATCCTGTTTGGGGGTTGCTTGGCTTCTTAATCTATGGATTTATGTCTCTTGCCAAATTTGTGAAGTTTTTAGCAATTATTTCTTTGAAAACTTCTTCAGCTCCACCTTTTTTTCTCTCTCTCCAACTCCATTGACAAGAATGTTGGATCTTTTGTTGTAGTTCCACGGGTTGAGTTTTTTTTTTTTCCTATTCTGTTTTCTCTCTGCTGTCCAGATTGGATAATTCCTATTGTTCTATCTTATAGATCACTGTTTAGCTCATTTCCTGAAATTTTTAAAAAATTTTGGTTATTGTATTTTTCAGTTTTCTAATTTCAATTTGGTTCTTCATCTCTTTCATTTCTTTGCTGAGACTTTCTATATTTCTATTTGTTTCATGCACATTCATAATTGCTCATTGAAGCACTTTTATCATGGCTGCTTTAAAATTATCAGACTATTCTAACATCTTTTTCATCTCAGTGTTGGCATCTATTGTTTGTCTTTTTTCAATGCATTTGAGATTTTCCTCATTGTTGGTATGATGAGTGATTTTCAACTGAAACCTGGACATTTTCATATCATGTTCTGAAACTCTGTATTTTATTTAAACTTTCTGTTTTGTTGGATTTTTTGGTACCACTGTGACAGGGGAAGCAGGGACACCACTTGGTCAACGCAAGATGGAGGGAAAACTCCAGGTTCTTTATGTGTCCTCTTTTGTCAACTAATACCTGAGGGGGCTGCTTCTCATTACTGCCAGATGCAGATTGGAGGTCCAGCTCACCAGTGGTCTCCGCTGACTCTGCAGTAAGGGTGGATTTTGTTATTGCTTGGTAGTCCTGAAAGTTTAGGCTCTCCACTATACCTCCACTGGTACCACCTGAGAGGAGAGAGAAAAGTGCCCTGGTTACTGCTGGATGGCGTGGAAGTCCAGGCTCCCAATGTGGTCTCCACTGGCACCATGGTGGGAGGTGGGGAGGAGGACTTGTTACTGGCCAGTGGGGATGAAAGTCTAGGCTCCCTATGTGACCTTCTCTGACACCATCTCAGAGGTGTGTTGGGCACCTTATTACAATCTCTCACGGGTGGAGAGTTAGACTCCCACTTGGCCTTTGCTGTCATGAGTGGGAGTGGGGCCATAGTTATTTTTTTCTCCTGTGTTGTTTGGTGGGAGTAGAGTAGTTATTGTGTAAAAAGTTTTCTTTCTTACTAGACTGCTCCTTTTCTGGTCCTTCGACTAGAGAGAGAGAAAGATTTTGTTGAGGTTTTTTTCAGTCTGTGCCCATTGGTTTTTCTGTGTTGCTGTTTTGTTTAGCTCCAAGTCTGGGATATAGGAGGCAAAACGAAATACAGGGAACTCACCATTCTGTCATTCCTTGGATTTTGAAGTCTTCGGCCAGACTGCCTTCTTCTCTCTACCTTTTAATGTCTTCTTACCTTTATTTTACATAATTTCCAGGGTTTTTAGTTGTACTTAATAAGAGGGGAAAGTATGTTTAAGTATGTCTACTCCATCTTCCTGGAGGCAGAAGTATTGAATGCAAATGTTTTAAATAAAAATTTTGTATAAAGCTGAATTTTAATTGAATTTTTAAAAATTTATTTATATATTTTAAGTATTTTTATAAATATAAAACTATTTATAGTTTTAGTATTTAAGATTCTTCTCATTGCCAATAAAAATATTGGTATCATGCTTCAGTCCTATATACAAATTCAAGGGCAAAGTGATTTGTTTAATATTGCAAAATGTTCCTTGGCTGCTACCTGCATCTGTTGCAACTACTGTGATAATTCGTGAATATTTTTGGAAACTTAGATTAGAATATAAAAAGAAGAAAGAAAACAGGCATATGGCACTTATTAAGAAACAGTAATTTGACATGCAAGAAGTAATGCATTTATGCTGCAAGGAAAGATCTGATAAATTAATTTGTCTTTTCTCTTACACCTAAGTGCTTCTGCTGCTTAAACTCTCCTAAAGGTTCGATGCAGGAGAAAACACACAACCCTTCATGGCGTTTGGATGCAGCTGCCTTCTGTTTCAAGGACGTGGACAAGAGATGTGAAGTGGTTCCTTGGGGCCTGAGGGGTACTGGAAACAAGAGCGGATGTTTGGGGTTGGGGTCACTCTGCATCAGAGCTGAACACCAGACTCTAAGTGACAGAGGTAGTCACGTGATCACCATATGTATATGTGAGTGTATGATGTGAGAAATGGGAGACCCTCTAACACATAAGTCTGGGGCAGGGACCCTCTTGCCTGGAGCCTAAAGCTAATGTTGTCTTCCACTGGGCAAGTTTGCCTAAGACTGTTAAGCTACTTGCCATATTTTAAGGGCCTTTGTTCTCATTTGTTTTCTTGCAATCTAGTGTAAGACTATTAACAATGTAAATGAGGCAAAGCTAAACATTTCCACATTCCATTGAGAATTAATATGCGGTAAACACAGATCAGGAGATGGTGAGAGTTCTTTCTCTATAATTTATGATACGATTTTAATGGCACTGTACCACTGTGTGTCTGTGTAGAGAAACTGCGTGGGCAGACAGAGAGGAATAGTTCTCCTTCTGAATTATGGGAGAAAGAGCTGAATGTTGTTGTGGTCAATTTTATTTTTTTAACTAGAGTCAAATGTTTAATATGATAATTAAAAATACATCATGTCACCCAGAATAGTAGCAGTTGTGTGTTTGGTTAGAAGACAGGATAATTGCCAGCCCTTATCTTCAATTTTCAGACTTAAATCTCTTTCCCATTTAGTTTTAATTGGCTCTAGGCTTCCATCAGTCCTTAACTTTGGGTTCATTTCTTGCAATTGTTTTATATGAACTAGGTCCTACTCCGTTGCATACAGTAAATCCATTTATCTGATTCATTTTGGTTTTTATGGTTATTTTAAAATTATAAAACCAGACTCTTCAGAATGTGACATATAGGAGCAAATATCTCCATTTCAGAATTACTTTGTCAATGTCTGAGAAAAGACATTAGCTCTTAGGTATTAACTTACTGAATTACATTTAAAAAAAATCTTTCTCTTTAAAAAAAAGATACTATATTTCTATTTTCCCTGCTCTTAACTCCTGTTGCTTTTTCACAACTTCTTTAGCGGGTGTTTTTCAGAATTTAGGTCTTTTCATAATAATTTCTTCTTTCTCTCAAATTGCCCATTAAATACTGACCTGGTTGAAGGCTACTTTACCACCGTAGGCTGTAATATTGATACAGAGCTCAGTGTGGTCCTGTTCACTGGCTATATGTTAGTGGTTAAAACTTTTTGGGGGTGGGGAGGGGGTTGGAGATGTCTGTAAATATCTTATTAAAGTTATAAACCGGCTTCTCAGAAAAATGCACATAGATGCATGCAGTTTTAGGAGAGTGACATACACCCAGCGGTGGTGCCTAGCTTCCTTATGGCTCCCATTATCCTTGGTTGAGCCCCCTTGGTTTAGATCACTTGGTGGCAGAGGCATCTGCAGCAATGTAATGTAGCAGTGTCTTGGATCACTTACAGAATGCAGTGTGCCGATGCTGTTTGGGTGGTTAGGTTGAGGCAGAGGAGTTCATTTTATTAGGCATGAATGTAATTGGAGGCACAGGGCCTAAAGGACAGTAGGACAGAGGGTGCTACGAATCAGAGAGTGAACTTATAAAGTAAAAATGAAAGACTGTTCCTCTGCTTTTTAATGAATTAGAATTAAAGTTATATAGGGGAAACGAAGAAAAAAGATCACCATTTAAAGCAGCTGTCTTTGAAAGCTGGTGTTTCTAAAGGAGCCAAAGGATACCGGTTCCATTGCACACCTAGATGGGCTTGAGATATGCAAAGCAAGGAGAGAACAGCATGCTTCAAGCCAGAAGGGGGAAGAATTCCTGGGGGAGAGAGGGAGAGAGGAGCTTTGGTGTTGCACATTAAAGCATGGCCAGTGAGAAATCCCTAGAGAACTTTCAAGAAATGGGACATCTAGTATCAGATGTTAGGTTGTTTGCTGTGTAGTGAGAAAATGTAACCCGTTCCTCATGACCTACAAACCATCAATAAAAATTCTGCTAAGGTGGAATGCTTGTAAAAATGATTGCTTTTAGGGAAGAGGATAGGTTTGGGTGAAGAAGGTGCAGAATTACAGAAAGCAGAGAATAAGAATTCAGTAAGGGCAGGAAATTGGAGTCAGAGGTGAGAGGAGCAGACAGATTCCCTTGAAGTTTGCAGAAATCTCAAGGTAGGCGTTAGGTTTTTCCCTAGGACATAAATGGCGGTTTAAGCCAAACAAATGTGTATTTTAAGGAGCCTAGTCACCCCCACTGACCTCCGAGTAACATTTGTCAGAAGCATTTATCTTCTGGAGCACCTTTATGCTCCTTCCTATTGTTTGTTCTCCTTCGACTCTGGGGACACAGGCAGCAGAATCCTTGCTGGGCTGGCAGGTGCTGGCCTTCTCTTGGTCTTCTCAGGTAGAACCTGCTCCAGGAAGGAGTGACTGAGGGAGGACGCAAAAGCGCCCTTAGTAAATGCACGGAGTAAAGAGATCAATGCAACTCTGCGAGTCACATAAAAATGTTGGTGGGGCCTGATGATTTGAAAAATATTTCGAAGCTTCCTGACAAGACCCAGCTTAGTCCTATCTAGTTCCCAGGTATGACAGTCCTGCGTCCAGAGGTGCCACTCTAGTTTTCTCTGGGAGAGAAGGTCCTGTAAGAATATCCTGACCTGAGCTAGTGCCCATATCTCTCCCAGGACTGCAGCGCCCTGACTGTTGTGGGGCCTGGAGCAGGGGCTGGCCAGCTCGTGTGGTAGAGTAGGAGGGAGGCTGGGGAGTGGGCTGTGACAGCCCCTTCTTCCTTCAATTGTTCTCTGACAATGTTAGGCCCTGGGACAAATTTGGTATGCTGATTCATACCATCTCAATCAGAAATAGAATAAGTACATCCCATCACTCTTGCTTATTAGCATGCCTTGTACTTGCTTTGACTCTGCCAGGAACTCCTTCCTGGGGGTATCTTTACTGCTCTTTCAACAGACTTTGTGGGAGAGGGAAGGACAGAGGAAGGGGGAGGCTGATGCGGAGCCATGAAATGCAGGGTCAGGGTGCAGGGCCTGAAGTTCAGTTGTCTGGCCGACCTATTTCATTTGGTCACACTGATCGGCATTCTCAGCCCTTTTCTACAAGAATTTGATATAAAATGGCCTCTGGAGATCTGCGGTGTCTCCCTTCAGGGTGGGTGATGACACCTGAGCTGTGACAATACTAAGTCTTATGTTGCATCAGGGCCGCTTGCAGAGCTGGAGGGAAGTGTGGAGGTGTGGGAGGAGCAATGGGCCCCTGTTGGTTGGCAGTGATGACTCAGCGCTGACACACGCACTGGGCCATCATGAGTGCATTTCACCTACAGTGATCCGTTCAACAAGTATGTATTGTGTGCTGGTAATGTGCCAGGTGTTGAGGATGCAGACATGAAAATGCACAGTGCCTGCTAGTAATGGAGCTTACAGTGCTAATACAGTGCTAATAACAGTGCTTTCTGTTCCGGTTGGTGCATCGCAAGTTTTAACAATGGCTTACAAGGCCCCGTGTGACTTGGCCCCTGTTACTTCTTCACTCCAGCTGCTTCTACTTTATCCTGTGTCCCCTGTGACAGCCCCAGGCACCCTGGCCTCTGTTGTCCTTAGAATACACCAGGCATACTCCCACCTCAGGGCCTTTGCACTGGCCATTCCCTCTGCCTCAACTGTTCTTCTCCCTCACCTCTACTATCTGCTGTCCACTGTCTGCCCTCCCTATTACAAGTATAACTTGCCCTCTTCTCAATACTCCTGATCTCCCTCATCCTGTTCTACATTTTCTTTCTAAAAGCATTTGTCTCCTTCAACCATATCATCCAATTGGCTTATTACGTTTTACTATTTATTATCTGTCATCACCTGCTACACTATAAGCTCCATGAAAGCAGGAATCACTATCCCAAGCACCTAGCACGGTGCCTATTGGCTGAATTAATAAACTACAGTGAGAGTTTTGGAAAGTCATCCTGACCCGCCCCGTTTTTATGTCAGGTCTTTTCAGGGTCTTACTTGAGCTGATCTCCCCTGTCCATTTCTGGAACCTTACCCTTGGCATCGCATCAGGGAAGGTTTGTCGGGTCCTGTAAGCAAGCTGGTCCACATGAAGATCTTCCTTCCTGTGGAGCCTGCAGGAAGAGCAGTGTAGCCAAGTCAGAGAGGGGACACACACTGTTATTCTGGTAAATGTTCTCAGGAACTTCATCATTAACATCACAGCTTTGAGATAACTCGGCACAGGAAGTTCTTGACAGAAGGCTTTGTCTTTTGTTTAGAGATCAGTTCTAGTCTTCCAAATATGACCTAAAGTTCATGCATCCATCTAGTTCTACTTCTCCTTCAGGAGGCTTTTCAGCCACGTACACGCCCCCCTGCTTCTGCCTGCCCAGCGTAAAATGGAGTGTAAGCTCCGTGAAACCTAGAGCCTCATCTGTCTGTTCATCTGCCTCTGATAGCTCCAGGGCCCGGAAGAGTCTCACCTAGGGTGCAGTAGGTGCTCAATAAATATTTGCTGACTGGACAGCTCAGACCACATCAAAAGGGCCTGTTTTTCCATGTTTTCTGATTTTTCAAGAAAAGCCAGAAATTTACATTTTAAGTATCATCTCCCAATCCAATGTGGCAATTTATTTAAAAATTTTAAAATACTGTGTTAGTTAAATAATTCATATCTGCAGGGTTATTTGTTCTGCCAGCTTCCAGATTGGGGTCACTGCCCTCAACTCATTGCAGATACTATGCTAAGGATCCTGGAGGGGGGACGGGGAGAGGCTAGGACTTCTGAGGGAAGGGATGAGGAGAGGCCTTTTTCTCAGTGGTCAGAGCCCCTCACAGAGTGGAGACCCCTGCTCCTCTTCCTGACAGTGTCTCTGGGGAAGGGGTGAGATTTCAGAAGGGGGTGGGACCCCAGGCCCCAGGGCTCACAGTGTGAGTCGCAGAGAGGTGGGGTCCCCAGGGGTCCAGCGGAGGGTGGATACCCAGTTACAAGGCAGGACGGGCCTTGCCAAACGCTTGGGCAGCGCCAGCATCCGGCCCTTTCAGAGCGAGCCCTAAGGGCTGGGGGCCGTGGCAGTGACCGGATTGGATTCCCCGCCAGGCCAGAGGGAAGGGAACAGAGAGTCAGAGTAAGGTAAAGTATGACTTTTCTACAGCCAAGTTTGTGGACCAACATTCATTTCTATTATTAATGCTTGACATTCTGTTTCTGTCAAAGTGGGAAAGACAGCCGACAAGGGTGCTGGGAGAAAGCAAAACACCAGACGGCACACTGACACACGCTCCCAGTCTTGGGTCCCCTCGGACTCTCTTGGGCACCTTCCAGCTCCGCCTTGGACAGTGTCCTTCCGGATGTGTCTCCTGGTTTGAACTCACCCCGCCCAGAGTAAGGGCCCCTCGCTCCAGAGCCTTGTTCCCTAGGCACGTGCAGTCGGCACTCGCCGCGCATGCCCAGCAGCAGGTGCCAAGTTAAGGCGCCCGGGCCTCTTACCGCCCGGGTGAGGGACACTCGATGCCAAATTCATAGCATCACTCGGCCGTGTCCTCAGCAATGCTGGCTTGTGAAGGACAGTTGCTAGGCTCTGCTGGCTCCGTCCTTTTTGGGAGAGAACTAAACCCTTCTCGATCCTTTCCAAGTCCCAAACACCCTGCTCCTCCCGGTCCTCCTCCCTCATCCTCTCCCTAAAGAGTGACCCAGAGAGAAGGAAACCAGCTGGCTCAAGTTGGCAGACAGGATGAGATTTCTGTGCAGAGAATTTTCCACCCAATGGGAGCCAGAAGCGAGAAGTGACATTGCTGCTGCCATGTAGGAAGCAGAGTTTCTGGCGGAGAGTCTCGAGGGCAGTGCAAGGAGCACCGTCCATGTCCCGGGCTCCCCACCTCCCTGCGCCCACAGACTCTGAGTGCCGGTGGGTGAGGCTGCGGGACTTCCCGTCGGGCGCCGCTCTACACGGGAATGTTTCCCTTCTTTCCAGAGGAGCGCGCACAAGTATGGGGTAAAACCCAAAAGCTGCCAACTTTCTCTGAGGGCTGGCAGACTATAAAATACAATATCTGCTTGAGCAATGGAGGATAAATAATATCCCCAGGCTGTCTTGCTTGTGCCTTCCTCCACATCTCTCACCCCACCACATCTTCTTGGACAAGTAAAGGAGGGGGGGAAGGGGGGGGGAGAGAGAGAGAGAGAGAGAGAGAGAGAGAGAGAGAGAGAGAGGAGGGAAGGTCAGGTTTGGAAGTGGGTTGTCTGGGAAACGGTGTGAGATTGGGAGAGCCATCTTTACTGAGGGCGCCAGTGTAACTGCCTTAGGGGACTTGAGTCCTGGCCATGTCAATCACTATTTATAATGCAAGGTGTACTGTGTTCACCGCTGGAATTCAGACATGTCTGGGCATCCTTGGAAAATTGGTCCAGTGAACTAGGCAGGGACTCAGGAACCTACTAGAAGACTTCTCATCCTATGGAAGCAAGCACCACGATCTTAGCCACGTGACAGGGCCTTAGACTTCTGAGGGGAGGAGTGATGGGAGGAGCCCAGTGTCTGTCACGCAGATCTGTCCCAGTCCTGGCCTCACGCCCTAAGGAGAGTGAGGACTAGCTGCAAGAGGAAACTACAAGAGTTCCTGCAAACTGCACAAGACACCAGCAGGAGCGCCTCTGCTTCAGGAGTCCTGACGCCCGTTGTAACGCCCGTGGGGAGGGAGGCATTCTCCTCCACGCCTTGCTTAGATGACTCGGTGCCTGGTGGGTGCCGGAGGATGTTGTGGGAAGTGCTCTGTGGGAGCGACACGGTGGCTGATCCAAACGTTGGGGGAGCACATGTGAGACAGCCCCTGAGGCCTCCCAGCAATGCATGGGTGGAGCTGGGCAGGGTGGGTGTCTGGGATCCCATATCGACAGGATTCTGATACCCGCGGTAGTGATTCCACCTCCCATTTGCATTCTTTACAGAAATGTGCACCTACGTGTCCTTATGCTCCTCACAACCTCCCGTGAGGTAGAAGCAAGTGTAACAACCCTCCTTAGTACAGACAGGGGTTGGACTCGGCACCTTCGAGACTGCCTCAGCTCCGTCACTACAGGGTCCCTAGGTGTTGCCCAGGGGCCCTCTGTGGGCTGTGCCTTAGCTTAGGTAGGCATACTCCAGAAGGTGGGCAGTCGAGGCACAAGCATTGCCTGGGGCTTCTTCCCTGCCCAGGTTCTGAACAAGAAACAAAACAGTAAAGGCCTTGAAAAGAATTTTACCTTTATTACTGCCAGAGGCTAGGTGGGGAGATGCAGCTGACGGTGAGCAACAAATGGCCCTGCTACCCGAGCACAGAACTGGGCAGACCTGCCTACCCTGTCGCAGCACAACAGGGCATTTTTTCCAGGTAAGACTTTGAGCACAAAAAGGCAGAAGGGGAGTAGAGGAAACAGAGGAGGGGGCTGGGAAGCTCTGGGTCCTCCATCTAACTCACCAGCCCAGTGAGTGAGGGGGGGAGGGCCAGTGGAGTCACACCAATGGATGCCCCTCCACGTGACGGAACATCGGAGTTTAGAAAGCGTGTTCCCGTATGGACAACTGTACTGCCTATACATGCAACACCTGCTGGGGCCAGGTCCTCTGCACTGGCAGGAGTTGCTTAGTTTTCTGGCCATTGAAGGTTCATTGCTGTGTTAGTCAGGATTCTCCAGGGAAATAGAACCAATGGAGTATATAGGAGGTGTGTGTGTGTGTGTGTGTGTGTGTGTGTGTGTGTGTGTGTGTGTGAGGATGAGGTGTGACTATGGGGGTTGCTTGGAGCTAGGATGCAGGAAGGAAACATCTAAAGAGAGAGCTCCATTGGGAAAGACAGTTTATGGCTACATCAACAAAGGCATTGAATGCTGTGCTAAGGAGTTAAGATTTCCTTCTGAAGGTAATGGGGGGCTACTGACTGTTTTTAAGGAGAGGAGAAGCATGTGCGCACACACACACACACATACACACACATCCTGTATGTTGGTTCTGCTTCCCCGGAGAGTCCTGACTCACAGCGATGAAGGGCTGCCTTCCGGCAATGCACAAAGAGTGGATTGCAAGGCGATGGGTGGTCAGAAGCCAGCGTGAGGTCCTGGTGAAAGCTGGGTGAGTGCCGGACCATTGCAAAGGTGGTGGAAATGGGGCCGAGGGCACTCATTTGAGAGAAGTTTTGAAGGCAGAACCTGGTAGCAGATAGAAGAAGAAATCGGCGTGGGAGGAAGTCAATCATGCGTTTACCGACTCGTTTCTATTTTAACACTTAGCACGTGCCACCTTGTATCAGAGACTCGTCTGTGTCTCCTGTGTCACCTCTGGACTGGGGGTTCGTTGGAGGCAGGGCCGGGGCTTTCATCTTTGTGTGCCCCTCAGCCTTCCACGCGGAGCTCTGACCACGTGAGTGAGTGCAGGGCACGAATGTTTGTGACAGCGAAGCATCCCAGGAGGACAGGCTGGGAATGCAAATCACACGAGGGCGGGTCTATTTGTTGCCGCATGGGTGCACCACCTGGCACCTGGACTGAAACTCTCTGTAAAGTACAGAGGTGGGGCCGGACGGGTTGTGCGGGAAATCCCCGTCCGACACCCTCGAGTGGTCACCTCACTGGGGCCCCCTGGACTGTAGAGGAGCCCTGATCAGTAGCAGGAGGCCGGAGAGACCTGCCACTAACCCGGCTCTGAGCTGGAAGCTCGTTTCCATTCAGAAGACAGGCCGGCCAGGATTCCTGCAGAGGGGAGCACAGGTTCCGGCCACTCACTGGCCTTGGCGTCACCACCTGTGGTTGTCACAGGAGCCACAACAGCATGTGGAAGTTATCATTAGCCACAAGGTCTTGGGGTCACCCACAGGGTGTTTTTGTCTGGCAGAGTGAGGGCTATGAGCTAAATATTCTCTTCTTTTATATTGAATTTACGCTTTTTTGGAAAAAGTAATGCATGTAGAAAATTTGTGAAGTATTTGAAAGCACCATTAAAAAGATAAATAAAAACACTCATTGTCCTACTAGTAAAGAGAGCTGGTGTCAAATTTTCATGATTGTAAGGCAGTGTGTGTAAAGCATGCACATTACTTACCATATGTGTGCTCTACCAGATCCCATGCCACATACATGTCATGACCAAATAGGTGGTGCTTTTTATTTCCTCAGTTAATCCCTAGGTGTGCACCTGCCTGAATTTGCAGGAAGTCCAGGATCTCACCACAGGCTTGTCCCTCTTCCTTTGTCCTGAACACCAGGGCCTCCTCAGTCCAGAGGGGGCCAGACACAGGTGATAAGGCAGAGTCAGATCATTCCAATGACGCTGGCTTTCCTCATTGCCACCTGGTATCACTGTTGGAAACTATTCACCAATCCCTCAATGTCACTACCATTGAGGAACCCACACTTGGGCTCCAAGGTTACAGCTGTCTGAGTTCACACTCTCACTGCTGAGCACTGTTCCCAGAGCACTGCCACGGGGGCTGGTGGCTGCCCTGCAGGGCTCTCCCTGCCTCGGCCACACACTAGCCCAGAGCTGGCCCAAACCCATGAGCCTCGGGCTCCAGTGGTGAGGCTCTTCTTGTCGCTGGGGCCTTTGGAATCTTCCCCTGCCAACAAAATACGGTCAGCCCACTACTATTTCCCTAATTTTAAACCTTGAGGGAAAAGGCATAAAAGTCTAGTTCCTCCCAGAAGATCCTGAATCCCTTTTGCAAATTGGTCCTTCTCTTCCCTAGAAACCAGCTCTGCATATCAAGCAATATTTTTCAGACTACAAAAAGTTTAATGACATGGTTCTCCAAGGAACATGCCACAAAACCAGGATCTCCTCCAAGATGGCAAAGAGGACAAACACAGTAGATGGTGTTTGTTCCAGTCAGTTGTACGACCGACTGGCGAGTTACCTGGCCTGTCTACCGAGGCAGAGAAGCAGGAGGCAGCTTCGGCACATCCCCACATGGGGCTCCCCTGTGGCTCAGTGTGGCCCGCCAGCCTGCCCACCCGAGCGCTGTCCTGGTGACGGGCCTCCCTGCGCTTGGCGGCAGGCGGGGAACGCCAAGCCAGCGTCGTCTCCCAAGGCACTGGTGAAGTACCCTGCTCAGCTCTTCTGGTCATCAGTTTAAAAATGGAAATGCTTCCACATTTCAGAGCTGAGGATTCACTCTGAATAATAATCATACGTGTGCAACTGAGGTGCTCTGCATTCAGAATATATCCTGCGTCTTACCACTTCTTACCACCAGGTCAGGCCACTGTTGTCACTCACCTGGACACAGCAGTGACCTCGCAATCGGTTTCTCCACTTCCATGCGCCCCCCCTCTCCTGTCTGTTCTTCCCACGGCAGCCACGGTGAAGGACTCGAAACCCTCCAGAGCCTTCTGGCAGACACTAGAACAACATCCACAGGCCAGTGTGCCATGAAGACTCCCCCTTCCCCCCACGCGCGACCCTGTGTCTTTCTCCAATCTCACCCTCCCCCTCATCACGGCAGCCGCGTGCCCTCCTCGCTCCTTCTCAATGGCCCAAGACTGTGTCTTCCTCAAGGACTTCACACCTGCTTCTCCCTCTTGCTGGAATGTTCCTCCTCTGTTTCTCCACATAGTTCACTTCCCTGACTCATTCAAGGCTGCTCAAAAGTCACTTTTCAGAGAGGACTGGAAAAATAGACACTGCTTCCCGACGCCCCTCCCCCATCCCTGGATGACACTTGATTTTTCTTTGTAATTCTTATTGATACTATTACTCCCCCAAATTTTATACTCTATTGATTTGTTTCTTTACATTTGTCTGTCTTCCTAGCATTAGAATTGAAGTTCCTGGAGAAAGGGCCATGTCTACTTTTCCTGTTGTGGAATCCACTGGGACTACGACAGCGCCTGGCTCCCAGTACGCCTCGTGAACGTGTTTTACATGAACGAACGAATGCATGAGGCTGTTTCTCACATTTATGGAGATGGAACACAAATAGTAAAACGGCTTTATGTATTGATTTTTGCTGTGGAGTTTCTGTTACAGGATATTTCTTGGTGACCTTCTGAAGTTCTTAGCAGTGTCTATGTAGAGGACAGTGAGCATAGGTTCACACACAC